>CM051024.1:56932270-56982270 GCA_027627225.1 Congeria kusceri | reverse complement strand
TTTGTTTTGCGGTTCGTTTTGGGTATGCAATCAATACAGATTCTTTCAGAATACTTATAAATACAACGAGAATTATAACATAATACATGTTCTGTATAATTTCCAATATACTTTTTAATACAAATAGGAATGCCGATTCCACGAAAGTAATATTGATATTTGTAGATTTGTAGTATTAGTGTTATTTGAAACAAGGTTCACATTTACGCCATTTCTTCAACAAACATATTTATATGTACAGTCATATGCAGACAATGGCTATCCAGATTGTACGGTTTTTTTTAAATTGAAAAACCGCGTTATATAGTCTACTATTGTATAGTCTGTCTTACTCTTTCATCAAATAGTGGTACCCGGTACTTTTACGATCAATAAAATATATAAGGTCGTCGTTTCCAATCTAATGGTAAATGTTAGTGTTTTCATGTTTGTCCCTTTATTTCACGTAATGCATGACCAGTCGATGTGATTCCTATTTAACGTAATGCGTGACCAGTCGATGTGATTCCTATTTAACATAATGCGTGACCAGTCGATGTGATTCCTATTTAACGTAATGCGTGACCAGTCGATGTGATTCCTATTTAACGTAATGCGTGACTAGTCTTTACGTAATGCGTGACCAGTCGATTTGATTCATATTTAACGGTTAATGTCGCTGGAGGTACTGCACACTGGGAAATACAATCTACTGGGATGCTGAGTGTAAAACTATCATACACCAATCTTGCACCAATATTATTTGATAGAACATTTAGTAGGCATAATATAAAGAACTTTCCAATACGCAACCCACTTCATATATACTGACCACGTGTGTTGCAGGCCAGACGGCAAGCGGAATTGTCCTGCACGCAGTCAGCGCCTGCTATGGCGACTCCTCGGGTCAGGGGGCTAACAGGCTCGAGATCTCGTGCAGCGAGGGGCGGATCTACGTGGAAAGCATACTGGTCGCCCTGAAACCAGCTGTATTAGGTAGACTCTAGTACCACGCAATTCCTTCTCGAGTTTTATCATTATACCTACGCGTCTGGGAATATACCGACAAACACCATGCGTTTACAGGATTTGTGCTCTTCTTTGAGCGTTTAGCTTCTACTTATATTTGCATGTGTTGACAACTACAAAAGCGCATGCACAAGGGCCTCCTTTTTTATCACACCATAGGAGGCCACATTATGTTCTTGTTCAAGTCACACTAGTGGGTGATTTATTTTACAGATCTTAGGCTCTTATGGCAGACATATTTTACAATAAATATCTAGTAACCGTACACATTTTTTTCCATCCAGTTATGACTTTACATTCATACGAGTCTTGTTCCCTGTACGTGCAGGCTGCCCGGCGGTGGAGCACAACTTCACCCCCGCCGACCCCGAGACGTGCTGCACCCTGAACGCCACCGCAGACTGCGTCAACCCTTACCGCGGATACTCGCAACTAGACTTCTTCAGGTGAGAGATTATTACATTAGCTATATGATACATTGTTTTAAAATACATAACCCTGAAATGCCACACACGGTATTAGGAGTTACACAAATAATTAATGTACACGCCCATTTTTGCACGTTTTGATTACTTGTTCACAATTTCTGGGTCTATTTATTCGTCATTGTATCGTATACTATAATATTAATTCAAAACATGTCGTTCAGTCTCCAGTCTATTTACTGAACTACGCTATAATAAATATAAATAGGTAAACATTTGTGTCGTACAAGCAACACGAATTGGGGAATTTTACTTCTGAAGGGCATAATATTTTCACCGAACGCTATTCTACCTTGTGTTGCTCCACCCAGGGACTGCAATGGGCGCGTCTCGTGCTCAAAGCCCGTGGTGTGGGACGTGCTGACCTGCCCTGACCCCGCCCCATTTCCCGCCCCGACCGTCAGCAACTTCATGGTGCTCGAGTACTACTGCCAGACAGGTGGGTTTGAGGCATTTCTATAACTGTACCTAACATGTTTATTATTTCCCTGCTATCTGATCGATACTTTTGACAAAACAGCTGCGCGTAATGCAAGTAATCTATAATGATACCTATATGGACATAATTATTACTTAGTAAAAATAGCCGAAAACAATACATAACAGGTACCCCAAAACCACAACACATAACAGGTACCCCAAAACCACAACAATAGTATAGCTTAATTTTAATTAGTGTACTTATTCGCGTGGTGACAAGACATAAACATATTTATTGCACTTCTAGATACATTTTAGGACGTGCTATCGACAGTCATCTTCTTTTAGTAAAAGATGACCGATTATGATATGCTGTATCCACAGAGGGCGTGTACAACTCCAGCTGCAGTGACGTGGTTGACTGCCGCTATGCCCACCCGGAGTGCCGCTCCCAGCGCTGCCAGTGTGAGTCCGGATACACGTACGTGGGCAATGAGTGCAAGCGAGGTACGTTCATGCGTACACGCACAGCGACCGTTGTAAGTCTCACGTGCAGTTTTCAGACATCGTATGACCATAATGTCCAAAAATAACAATTTCAAATACTCAAGATCAGCTCTAAATATTTGTACTGTGAATATATTCTGGATCCATTTGTTCATCTTCATTTATAAGCCATTAACACATCCTCGAAGCCTGTCTTAGGCCGCGTTTCCATGAGTCCTTATTCGGGTCCGTATCCGGGTCCGTATCCGGATACGTATCCGCAACATTTCTTTCTGTTTGATTCTGGCTATCAAAATGTCAATATAGGACGAGCATTTTAATTTTTAATGATAGTTTCTGCGGTGATATCAAACAAATTCTCTACAATTAATGATCATTTAACCAATTCCAACTAAATCCTTACAGTTGAAAGCATTTTTTTCAAAATCAGCAAAGTCCTTTCAGTTTGTAAGCATTTAACAAATTCCCTACTATTTATAATATGTAAGTAAATACCTATGCATTTTAATATAGTTTACACAGCATGCAAATTGCCCTTCATCTTGCTGCATGGCGTCCGTATGTTGTCCGTATCCGCATTAAATCGCTTGAAGCGGACACGGACATGCGGATACGGTTACAGAGCCATGGAAGCGGTCGAACGATTTTCAATGTGATTTTTATACAGATAGGGATATACTGATACGGATACGGACTCATGGAAACACGGCCTTAATGTCAATATGTCATAACAGTTACAAGTGTAATGCGTTCATGTTCATATACGCGATACCCGTTTTGTTTGTTTAATAAACCATATATGATTGTGATTATTTGACTTTCAGACGGAGATTTAGACGGGGTTTGTCTGACCGGAAGTACCGGGTCTGGTTGCCTAGACAGCAATGCCGAGTGCTCCTTTGGAAGCATCTGCGCCTGTAAAATAGGATATGCAGAGCAAGCTGGGACCTGCATTAACAGTAAATATAAGTATTATGATATGAGACTTATAATGAACATAACTGTGGTCATATTGCAAATGAATAGTTGCCGCTATATACAGCGACAGGGAAAGGAAGTTTATCCGATTTAACTATTCAATTCCAAAGATTGAATGCATTTGTAACCAATATACGGGCCAAGCTGAACACCCACGTTTTATGATGCAAAATCCGCCATGTGTTTCAGGTATTGAGGCGCTCTACAGAGACGAGGCGTGTTATGGGGCCTTGGACGCCAACCACATCCGGTTGAACTGCACCACGGGCTACATACGCATAGACAGGCTGCGCATTGCAGCAAAACCTTTAATTGCCAGTAAGATGCAACGAGGAATGCATACACCTGTCACGTAACACACAACAGTCAACAATTGATTGCTATGATTTGGGGTTTTTGCATTCGTCGATTTTTCACGAAACGACATAACACAGTTTTCAAACAACAAAAACATTGTAAAACAAACAATAATCTTAACATGAGTCCTCGTCTTCATCTTAGTTAATCCTCAGCTTTATTAAAATTTATTGGTTGTGTTTGTACCGTTTGCACTGTGACACACCCGGCTGTGATTCCAGTAGTGGTTGTTTACATAGATATTACAAATTACTAAACACATACTGTACTATTACAGAATGCCCCGATTTCAACGCAGACAGTGTGGAGTGCTGTAACAGTGACGCATTTAAGGACTGCGTGAACGAGTACACGGGCGACAGCGTGGCCAGCTTCCACGAGTGTAACGGCTTCCAGACCTGCACGAAGCCCGTGGTGCGTCAGCAACTACAGTGCACGGAGCCGAGCTATTACCCGCAATCCAGCACCTACATGATTGTGGACTACCACTGCCTGGCTAGTATGTGCTATAGAGAATATAGACAGAGCAGTGCCTATTTTATTTTATGTTTAGTACTTCGTTGACATACTACTCAGTTACAACTTAAATACCATAACCTTCTTAAGTTGTTTACCGATCTGCACACCAAGGAAAGGGCGCTTATGATTTTCTGCTTTCAATAAGAACTATAACAATAAGTAGATAATAAGTACATTAACAATTTGTGGTGCACATACACCACTCGTCTATCAAGTAATCATATCCCGTCACAGATTAAAGTTCAACCCTTATCCAAATAAAAAGTTATCACATTGGCAAATTGCAGAAGGCCAAAACTTCGGTATCTGCAACACGACGGGTGACTGCACGGACCCTGCGGCCACGTGCGAAAAGTCCCGGTGTCACTGTGTGGAGGGATACACGGCCTCGCACTATTTCGACGCCTGCTGGCAAGGTAGGCAGGGTGCAGTGGGTTGCCGCACCCTTGGGCACGTGGTGGTTTGCATCACGGTTGGGGTACTGTTCTATGTATGACTGTGCACTATACTCTTCTTAACTTATCTCTATCACTTTGCAGGTACTTGTAAATAATACAGCACACTAGTTACATCATTTTATTGATTGGGAAAACTAGTACATAGAAATATTTAGGTCGACAGTTGACATAGCATGGGGCGAGACGTCATTTGTACTTGTCTATATTTCCTTGATTTATTGATAACATAATGAAATACACTTGTACTACCCCATCCGACCATTTATGTACCAGGTTTAGTTTTGACGTTGTTATATACACTGAAGACACATATTTCCCGTGTTCTAAGACGGGTTCCCGAACGGGAACTGCGAGCTCCACTCCGTGACGCCCTGCTTCCTCAACGGCACGCTGTGTGACCATGGGTCCAGAAAGTGTGTCTGCGGGAACACCTTTCTGGCACAGAACAACGACATGTGTGACGCAGGTACTCGCAGATCTATACTTAAGTTTTATTCATTTTATTGCAATAGTGTGACTAGAAGGGTACAAGTAAAAATCAGAACAAACAACAGCCTTGTTGCGTTTATTTGAATGAATAACCTTTTTATGCGCCTATTTTAATTTTTAGGCCACAGCCCTTTACTTTTCTCAATTTTTGTCCATTCGATATTTACCAATCAGATGATGCCACAAAATAACGGTCTTGTAATTTTAGCAAATCTTAAATGTTTCTGGGTCCTGATTTACACAGAAAACTCGTACAAAATGCGTTGTAACACGTCGGCAGACTGCCAGGGGGACAATATGGTATGTGACGAGGGACGTTGTGACTGCATGCCACACTTTATCTACTCAAATGGGCAGTGTGTGTCAGGTAGAAACATTTACACCATATTTAATATACCGGTATTATTTATTTTATTTCACAATCATAGGCTATGTGGTTTCTGTTTTCTTAGATGTTCCAAAAAGATGAACATATTGAACCATACATGTAATGACATTATTTCCTGAATTACTAGTAAATAATGTGTTAACTCCATCCACACGAGTGATCTTTGTAACTTTGTTCCGCTCACTGATATGGTTATTTATAAATATTTTTCCACAAGATACTGCGAGTGCGTGTTTGCACTATTTTCAACATAGCTGCGTTCTTCACCCTTAGACAACGACTATAACATGAGCTGCAATGCGACTATGCAGTGTAGAGGTGACAACATTGTGTGCCAGGATGGACGTTGTACTTGCACACCCAATCACACTTACAGGGACAACTATTGCTCGCCAGGTATCAAAGCTGGTCACGAATGGAGTGTTTCGTGTTGAACACGTGAACTTTAAATACGCGGCTAACTCGGAACATTGTCACAGTCTAACACTTCAAATATAAATCCTACGCGTACTGTCATTTTCCCTGCCTACTGTTTTTCCAGAGTACAACAGGTCGTGCGTGGTCACGGAGGAGTGCCAGGGACTCCACTTGGTCTGCAGGGACGGCCACTGCCTGTGTGCGCCCGGCCACAGCTACATACAGGCCGTCTGTCGGCAAGGTATAGTCGGTAATACAGTACACGGTCTGAACAAGAATTATCTATACAAAACATAACAGCAAAACATAACATTTAATTCCCCCCTTGAACATACCTTTATTAAGTTTCTGTCACAAAGAAATACATGTTATACTGTGTTCCGATGGACTCGCGGTACTAACGATTTTTTGAATAACCAAAATGAAAAGATAACACTTACAACTGTTTAATAAACGATTATAAGGTGTAAAAATGCCTTAAACACACATGGCAATCAAAAAAAAAAAAATTCTTTCATTTGGAACACCTGCAAAACACCAAACCACACAACACGGTCTATAGGTTAAATTTGACAACTTGGATAACGGAGTCGCGGTAATCGGTAAACAGGGAAGCAATCCTTGCCAATTTTGAAAAATAAATAGTATACAGTATAACCTTAATTACCGGAAAGGAAATAGCTTATGTACAAAACCTATGGAAGGCGGGTGCGCCATGCTAATTGCTTAATGACAATTGCTATTTGCCAAATGCGAATTGCCAGTTGCTAATTGCCAATTGCTTATTGCCAAATGCCAAAGGGTTATTTATGAGGCGAGTATCATTTTTTTTATTAGCAATTGGCATTTGGCAAATAACATTTGGCAAATAGCATCTGGCAATTAGCAAAAACACAACTTCTGTTGTTTGTTTGGCATTTATTAGTTATCATTTGGCAATTGGCAATTTGCAAATAGAAATTGGCATTTGGCAAATAGCAATTTGCATTTGGCAAATAGCAATTGGAATTTGGCAAAAAACAATTGGCAATCAGCAAAAATACATCTTCTGTTGTTTGTTTGGCACGTATTAGTTATCGTTTAGCAATTGGCAAATAGCAATTGGCATTTGGCAAATAGCAATTGGCATTTGGCAAATAGCAATTGGCAATTAGCAAAAAGCATGGCGCACGGGGAAATACTCCTACTAATTTGGCACAGACGACAGAGTAAAAACAATATCTTATTAAATTCTGCAATGAAATCGGATGAGACTCGTAGAAGAAATGCATGATACAAGCATGTTTAAGCAAAATAGAATGTACTTTGCAATATACTATGCAATTTCAGATAGTTTTCATAATAAGAAGCCGATACAAGAAAAAGAGATGGGTTTTGTTTACAAAAAATGTGCACTAGATGACGTTTATTGTTTACCGCGACACCGTCCGCACCGCGACTCCATCCGAATAGATTATATGAAATATATTTGAAAAAAGAAAACTTCATTGTGTATGTGTGAGTTTTTTTTA
The DNA here is from genome assembly GCA_027627225.1 of Congeria kusceri. Classification (NCBI taxonomy): domain Eukaryota; kingdom Metazoa; phylum Mollusca; class Bivalvia; order Myida; family Dreissenidae; genus Congeria; species Congeria kusceri. Next base: position 56,974,733 of record CM051024.1, on the reverse strand, counting down.
TAAATTCCATACCAGTAATTATATATGTTTGTTGATGAATCAACACATATTATGAAATATTTGTCACAGCGAGTGCACGCTTTCATTTGTTACATTTCACAGTTTCATAACATAAATACTTATAACATAAGAGCACATTGTATTTATGATTTCACCAATGAAACGTTACATGTGATGGGTAGTGGTACACCAAGTGCGTGTTCTGTCTCAGACGGGCTGTTGGGAGGTCGGTGTAACTCCTCGCTGGCCTGCGTAGATGCCAACACCACCTGCAATAACGACACTCAGACATGCGAGTGTGAACCGATGTACTCAGAGTTTGAACATAGATGCTATAAAGGTAAATTACCGCCTGTTGAAGTAGAACAATGTTACCGTTGTTTAACTTAGTATTCAACGTTAGAACAAGTGTATGTACATGTGCTTGAACTTTCTCAAGGATTTTTATTTCATACTAAAGCCAATAGTTATTTATTAGTTCTTTTTATTTTTATTATTATGGAGCTTAAAAGTAATTTCAAGAGCGCACATTGACTGTATGCAACAGCACGTCTTGTACTAAGTAGATTCTTCTTTCCAGCATATCTGTTCTCATGTGTATATACCTTTGGCAATCTGTTCCCATGTATATATATATTTGGCCATCTGTTCCCATGTATACATATATTTGGCCATCTGTTCCCATGTATATATCTTTGGCCCTCTGTTCCCATGTATATATCTTTGGCCATCTGTTCCCATGCATATATATATTTGGTCATCTGTTCCCATGTATATATCTTTGGCCATCCGTTCTCATGTGTATATATCTTTGGCCATTTTGTAGACAACCACTTGCACGGCTATTGTTTCAATAGCACAGCGTGTGTTGTTTTGCACACTATTTGTACTGACAACACTTGCCAGTGTATAGACGGCTTCTCTGGGGTGAATGGGCAATGTATCAAAGGTATGTGTCAAATGGTGCGATGCATTCTAACGGCTGCTGCTTGAACATTTTTTACATGTATTGCTTGTGTTTAGTTAAGTTCTAATTAAATAAAAGAATCATACATATTAATCACAATATGCTATTTTTTATTAAGGGTCAAGGTTCAATTGTTTCTTATATATATTTGTGCAACGAAATGCATTCGTGAATGTGCAAAACAGTTTTGATACAATGGACCAACGCACAATAATACATATGAGACTACAGTATAATTGACACACAAAATGTATACATATGAGACTACAGTATAATTGACACATACAATGTATACACATGAGACTGCAGTACAATTGACACATAAAATGTGTAACATTATATTAATAACAGCAATACAACTTGAAAACATGCTTATTTAAGTTGCATGTTATAATTGAGGCCACTACATGTATATCATGGTGGCTTTATACCCATCAAGGACATGCTAGAAACACGATGCGACTTGTGATAAATGCGCTAATAAAGGCATTGCTTGTGTTTATACCCTTGTCTGTAAGAAACTAAACCTTGACTATAACGTTGTTGTTAAATCATATCATGAGATGAATTTTAGTGTTTCATTGTTGTTCTTGTTCCAGAGATCTAACATTTCATCGTAATACTTTACTTTTTAATAACAATACAGTGATTTTAATTCAGTCGAGCAATTAAACCTTACTCCACAATATCTCGATTACAATGTCTATTTCTTAATCTTTCTGGTGATATCTGGCCGAGGAAACCTCCATTGTGATGCCATCAGTAACATTGTCTATGAAGTTGGGTAATGTGTTTGTGGCAGTTTAAACATGATTACGCCACTTATAATGTTTAATGTTACATCTTAATGTTAGATCTATATATTAATAATATGTGTGCGTTGTCAAATTTAACATATTTGTACTAATTACTATTATAATAAAAATCTCTTTAATAAAAGTAGTCCGATAAATATTATTATTGCTTCTTGATCCTATACAATAACCCATTTAGAGAAAATTGTGTCACTAAAATTGTTAATACACGTGTATATTTATGTTACAGGTTATGTGAAATGTTGTTTTTCTTTGTTTGTTGTTGGTTTTTTTTCATTTATCACTTAATCAGAAATAAATATGAGTTGTTTTTTAACCATATCCCGGTATATATTGTGAGGAAAAACATGTTTCTGGATAATATATTGTCTCATATGGAAGAATTCAGTTGCGAAAAGCTCACGTTCTAAAAGTATATACTGTCACTCACTGTGCCTTGGTGACACTGATCTTGCATGCCTGGTTGCTTGCAGACGGCGAGTACGGCGGTCAGTGTCGGCTGCCGGCGGACTGCGACTTTCAGCACGCCATATGTGTAGACAACAGGTGTCTCTGTCAGAGGGGATACACATATATAGATGGCACATGCTTACCAAGTACTGTTGGTTTACACCGGTTTAACATGTTAATAGATTACACAGGGTCCAACATTTACAGTTTGTGTAACCATGAGTAAATCTTTTACCAAATAAAATGTTATATATTTATGGACCCACTATTGACCATTTCGATTTAGTAATACAGTTTTCTTAGCGTACATTTAATTAATTTTAATCTCATGTACGTATATCACCGACAGCTGGCTTGTACAGATTTATGCTTTTAGGGTTAGACGTGTTCTGTATTATGGTATCTCCGTGCTTCAGACGGCTCCAATGGCGCGCCCTGTCTCAACAACACCAGCTCGGACACCTGCCTCGATCGGAATGCCGTCTGCACAGGCGGGTACTGTGTGTGCGTGTCTCAGTTCCAAACTGTACACGGAGTGTGCAGACATGGTGCGTTTATAAGGCAAAATATACTGGTCTATAATGCCCTGAATTAATTATATTTTTATGCCCCTCCCCACCCCCCGTTCGAAGAAATGGGGGTATATTGCTTTTCACCTGTCCGTCGGTCGGTCGGTCGGATGGACGGTCTGTCCGTAGACCATTTCGTTTCCGCACTATATCTAGAGAACGCTTTGACCTTAGATCATGAAAGTTGATATGCTGGTTACTTGGGAGGAAAGGAAGTGGCCTATAAATTTTGAGGTAAACAGGTCAAAGGTCAAGATGACCGTTGCTAAAAATAGAAAAACGGTTTCCGCTCAATAATTTTAGAACGCATCGAGATATTTTGATGAAACTTTATACATAGATACCTTATATCGAGACCTCGCTTCGGATTGCATATGGGGTGGGTGGGGTCAAGGTCATCGTTACTAAAAATAGTAAAACGGTTTCTGCTTAATAACTTGAGAATGCATCTAGATATTTTAATGAAACTTCAAACATAGATACCTTCTATTGAGACCTCGCTTGGGATTGCATATGGGGTGGGTGGGATCAAGGTCAACGTTACTAAAAATAGAAAAAATGGTCTCCGCTCAATAACTTGAGAACGCATCGAGATATTTGAATGAAACTTCATACATACATACCTTTTATCGAGATCTCGCTTTGGATTGCATATGGGGTGGTTGGGGTCAAGGTCACCATTGCTAAAAATAGAAAAATGGTTTCCGCTCAATAACTTGAGAACGCATCGAGATATTTTAAGGAAACGTCATACATAGATACCATATATCGAGACCTCGCTTGGGATTGCATATTAAAAAACGTTCTTAACAATTGCACATATTCACAAATTGGCTGCAAGTCGGGGGGCATACATGTATTACAAACATCTCTTGTTTAGCTTGTTATGCAAACCAATTAAGTGTCTTTTTGTACGCTTTAGACCAGCATCTCGGTGGACGTTGTAATTCTACCAACCCGTGTTTGGACATCTACACGAACTGTTCTGATGGCGGGATATGTGAATGTGTCTCGGGCTACCAAGGTGTGAACGGGACGTGTGTTCAAGGTTAGATGGTCTTGCAATGTCAAATCGCAGCAGTCCAAATATTTTAATGTAGTATAAATTCGACCATTATTCGCTTCGTTACTGTTGCTTATGAACCACATTTTACCACGTCATCTATAGCAAGCAGGTGATCACTATGGGTCTTCCCTTTCATGTAGTTGGGTCCTCGGGCGGCGCGTGTTTTCCCAACGGAACGTGCACCGATGTCAACGCGGCATGTGTCGCAGACGACATGGTTCTGTGTCTGGCGAGTGTGTGCCAGCCGGGGATCTGTCAGTGCAGGGCGGGCACGGCGCTTACATCTGCGGGGCTGTGTGTAGAACGTGCGTATCTGTGTGGAGTAGACTGTACCTGATCAGACTGTATAACCGTTTATTAGGGACCTGTGCACCTCTTTTATTCACATGATGTTGATGACTAATCAGACTGAAACTGTATAACCGTTTATTAGGGGCCTATGCACCTCTTTTATTCACTTGATGTTGATGACTAATCAGACTGAAAACTCCACATTACGCACATCCGTTTTTCGTTTTACGTAACAGAAATTCAGAATATGTGAAAACATTTTATTTAAAAACACAACTCTTAGTTAAAATCGGCAACTACATATGTATTAAAATTGATATTTACAAATGTGAGGTACGTCTGTAGCTTGGCATCGAATTTAAGTGCAAAATGTAAATAGCAACTGCTAACACTTTTCTATACAGACCATTCCTTCCAAAAGTTTCAATATATCCAGAAACAATAAAAACTAAACAATATACAGCTGCTTTATCACAATCAAAATTATACGTCTTTACACAACCGACTCGACTGATTCAAGTTCCCAGAATATACGTCTTTACACAACCGACTCGACTGATTCAAGTTCCCAGAATATACGTCTTTATTCAACCGACTCGACTGATTCAAGTTCCCAGGACACACACCTAGCGTAATATTCTTATTTGTGTCTCATCTCATTAAACATCTACGTCATAACACCAGACAGACATACACAAACACAAAGATATACTGTTATATGTAGATAAAATCTGGTTTTACAAATACGTATATAGTATTGCATGTACGTAACGCTTGGTGACGGTGAAACATGCATTGTATCATTCATAATTATATAATCTGTTAGAACGTCGTGACATCATATGATATTATTCGTGATAATTGTACTGGAGTAGTTGATTTCTAATGTATGATGTCTGCATGTATGACCTTGCATGTTGCAGACGGCTCTAACGGCGGCCTCTGTAATGGTACAATCGCATGCAGGGATGAGAATGCCGTCTGCACAGACGGTCTCTGTACGTGCAAAGCGGCATTCCAGGACATCGACGGAGTCTGCAAACAAGGTGCGTATATTCATCTATGTTGCAATAAATGATAATTTAGCAACTTCTGAAAACAAGGATAAACATATAAACTTTCTAAATGTAAAATTAAATCAACTGTTTCTTTATGAACTGCTAGCGTGCCATATGTTTACTACACAGACCAGCATCTCGGTGGACGTTGTAATTCTACCAACCCGTGTTTGGACGCCTACACGAACTGTTCTGATGGCGGGATATGTGAATGTGTCTCGGGCTACCAAGGTGTGAACGGGACGTGTGTTCAAGGTTAGTTGGTCTTGCAATGACAAATCGCCGCAGTCCAAATATTTTAATGTAGTATAAATTCGACCATTATTCGCTTCGTTACTGTTGCTTATGAACCACATTTTACCACGTCATCTATAGCAAGCAGGTGATCACTATGGGTCTTCCCTTTCATGTAGTTGGGTCCTCGGGCGGCGCGTGTTTTCCCAACGGAACGTGCACCGATGTCAACGCGGCATGTGTCGCAGACGACATGGTTCTGTGTCTGGCGAGTGTGTGCCAGCCGGGGATCTGTCAGTGCAGGGCGGGCACGGCGCTTACATCTGCGGGGCTGTGTGTAGAACGTGCGTATCTGTGTGGAGTAGACTGTACCTGATCAGACTGTATAACCGTTTATTAGGGACCTGTGCACCTCTTTTATTCACATGATGTTGATGACTAATCAGACTGAAACTGTATAACCGTTTATTAGGGGCCTATGCACCTCTTTTATTCACTTGATGTTGATGACTAATCAGACTGAAAACTCCACATTACGCACATCCGTTTTTCGTTTTACGTAACAGAAATTCAGAATATGTGAAAACATTTTATTTAAAAACACAACTCTTAGTTAAAATCGGCAACTACATATGTATTAAAATTGATATTTACAAATGTGAGGTACGTCTGTAGCTTGGCATCGAATTTAAGTGCAAAATGTAAATAGCAACTGCTAACACTTTTCTATACAGACCATTCCTTCCAAAAGTTTCAATATATCCAGACACAATAAAAACTAAACAATATGCAGCTGCTTTATCACAATCAACAATTATACGTCTTTACACAACCGACTCGACTGATTCAAGTTCCCAGAATATACGTCTTTACACAACCGACTCGACTGATTCAAGTTCCCAGAATATACGTCTTTACACAACCGACTCGACTGATTCAAGTTCCCAGAATATACGTCTTTACACAACCGACTCGACTGATTCAAGTTCCCAGACAATTATACGTCTTTACACAACCGACTCGACTGATTCAAGTTCCCAGGACACACACCTAGCGTAATATTCTTATTTGTGTCTCATCTCATTAAACATCTACGTCATAACACCAGACAGACATACACAAACACAAAGATATACTGTTATATGTAGATAAAATCTGGTTTTACAAATACGTATATAGTTTTGCATGTACGTAACGCTTGGTGACGGTGAAACATGCATCGTATCATTCATAATTATATAATCTGTTAGAACGTCGTGACATCATATGATATTATTCGTGATAATTGTACTGGAGTAGTTGATTTCTAATGTATGATGTCTGCATGTATGACCTTGCATGTTGCAGACGGCTCTAACGGCGGCCTCTGTAATGGTACAATCGCATGCAGGGATGAGAATGCCGTCTGCACAGACGGTCTCTGTACGTGCAAAGCGGCATTCCAGGACATCGACGGAGTCTGCAAACAAGGTGCGTATATTCATCTTTGTTGCAATAAATGATAATTTAGCAACAACTGAAAATAATGATATACAAATGAACTTTCTAAATGTCAATTTTATGAACTGCTAGCGTGCCATATATTTACTACACAGACCAGCATCTCGGTGGACGTTGTAATTCTACCAACCCGTGTTTGGACGCCTACACGAACTGTTCTGATGGCGGGATATGTGAATGTTTGCCGCGCTACCATGGAGTGAACGGGACGTGTTTTCAAGGTAGGATGCCATTGTCTTGAACCAAGCGACACAAACACTCGATACACTACACACCGGTACGTCACGCCAAACCATAACCATTGCTAGCTGCCGGCCGTTACACTGGCTTACATAATATCACACCACAAACGACAGCAGCGGTAACAGCAATAACAAACATAACAACATCTGTACTTTAGGACGATACTTCTGCTCTTCCTGCTCGACAATTTTATATGTTAATTTGTTGCTCATTAAACAACTATTGTAAACTAAAATCTCGTTTAAGTTATATTCTTATTGTAATACTCATTGTAACACACATGTGCTGTATTGTCAGTGGGGGACGTTGGCGGGTTGTGTACGCCGGCGGGCAGCTGTTGGGACGGCAATGCGCGTTGCGTGAAGGACGGGCAGCTGCTGTGTGACGGGTCCGCGTGCCAACCGGGGATCTGTGAGTGCAGGCAGAACTGGAGACTTGGGCCCGGCGGCACGTGTGCGCAAGGTACACTGGCCTTGGTTAAAGTAGGAACCATCTGTTATAAAATAGGGCTATTCCAAACAAACCAACCATGTCCTGTTTTCTGTTTCCATCCGTACTGGTTTCATGTCTGTCTGCTAATGCTTTACCAGAATCGCTATATAATTGTGTCACAACACCGATGTATATTACAAACTGTTTTATTTTATTATCTGAAAACCTTATTCGAGTGGGCAATAAATGCTATATTAATACAATCTTTTAATCACAATGCGGTTTTTGATAACAATTATATATAAGAGAAAAGACGAACCAAATAGACTTGCATATGCAGATCGTATTTGGAAACACGACACGGAATTATATATTTTTTATTTTGAATATATTTTTATGAATTTAATAAAGCTAATAGTGCTCTTCATGGCTATTTTATTGCTGTGAAACTCGGTACGCAGTCTGTTATTTCACATCAACTTATGTTTCCAGATTGTACCGCCGGTTTATGCATGACGAACGCGGTCTGCAACAACAGCACACACCTCTGTGAATGCCCGCTGCCTTTCACCGCGGTGTACACTGAATGTATAGGATGTATGTGTAGTAATCCAATAAATTGGATGTTTAAAGGGACTATGAAATCGAAAGGGCATCAAGGGGGCAATTTCTTTAAAAAATCTGAATAATTTTTTTTTATATCCGGCATATGATAACGGTTTAAACAGGGTATATATAATGGGGAAATAATGTGCGCATTCTGAGATAAAAATCAATTTATAATATGGGTCGTGTTTGTTGCTGTTTACATTTTGACGTCAGAATAGTGAGTATTTTGTATAACCATAGTTTACACACGATTCCTTACCAAGCAAGCTTGCGCAGTTGGTAAAACCGCTGTCTACTGTCATTTCTTCGTATGGCTTCTAAATCGTAAGTTCGAATCTCGCATGTGGTTTTAATGTTCAAACATTTTTTGCTATTTTGTTTTCATTAAATAATTCAATGCGTGTTATATTATACAAATATGGACTTTTTAGCTGTGCAATATCATGTGATGGTGCACAGCAAAATCCATATTTAATGAGGCGACAGCGGGAACTTCATTTTTTTATTAAAATAATTACATGATATTGCACAGCTAAAAAGTCCATGCTTAATGTATTATATTACTTTTAAAATAAATGTGAGCTGGGATTCCAAATAAACTATTTTTAGTTACTGTAAAATATCATCTATTTTATGCACGGGTGAGGTAAAAAAAACTGTGCAACATCATGTATGATTTTCTTTCAAGGGTGCGTCGCTGAGTCAATCAAATAACGTTCATTTATAAGTCATATTATAAAGAGTTACAGCGATCGATTCAGTCAGGCATTAAAAATAATTCTCATACTGACAAACCATTCAATTATGGTTTCAACATTCTTATATGAGTATTTCAATCATTTATATTATAAAAATTGTTGGAAGTGGGTTAAAGTTTTACCATTCTATGACGTACATGTGTGTATTTTACATTATGACCTCAATGTCACGTGTTACTGTAATGCACGTGTATTATCAGCTGGCGATGTCGGGGGTCGATGTGCCAACGTGTTAGGAGGGGGGCTGCCCTGCCTGGACCAGCACGCTGTGTGCGTGAACAACACGTGTAGATGCAATGAAGAACGCAACTACGTACTCCGGGACAAACAGTGCAAAAAAAACGGTTGGTGTGATGATCAGGCACAGTCAGCTTAATACATACTCCTATTTATCGCGATATATGTCACAGTATGCTTTATAGTTGATAGTTTTACCTTACAATATAACATAGCATATATAGCTTTGGGGATGAAAACTAATATTTACAAAAGCGATACAACTTACTAGTTGGACCTAAATACTTTGGCATTCGTTTTGTTCTTTCATATTGTTTTCTAAATTCAAGACACGTATGTAACTGGCCGGTGTGGTTCCGAGCGGACATGCAAGGACGGAAACACCACGTGTCTCGATGGCTACTGCGTCTGCAAGCCGGGAACCATTGTGGTCAACGGGATCTGCTCTAATGGTGGGTCTTTTTATAATAACAACTTACATGTCTGGTAAAACAACAGAATTAGTGCAACAAAAAGTGTACCAATAAAGTGTTGTATTTGGTGCTTTAGAAAATACTTGTTTTCCCGCATGATTAACATTGCTGCATTACGTGTATGTATTGGAACTGTATACTATTCAGGTTTCGATATTCCGGGAGTATGTAACACTAGTTCCGGAAGCAGCTGCAGTTCTCCCAGCACTGTATGCATAGCTGGTCGATGTGTGTGCCAGAGTGGCTTCGTGCCGCTGTTGGGGCAATGTAAACCCGGTAAGTACTGCCGCAGTTTGGCAATTTTAACCCGGTAAATACTGCCGCCGTTGGGGCAGTGTAAACCCGGTAGCTGTGTAAACTCGGTAAGTTCTGTCGCCGTTGGGGCAATGTAAACCCGGTAAGTACTGCCGCCGTTGGGGCAGTGTAAACCCGGTGAGTACTTCCGCCGTTGAGGCAATGTAAACCCGGTAAGTACTGCCGCTGTTGAGGCTATGTAAACCCGGTAGCAATGTTGCTGTTGGGGCAATTTTAACCCGGTAAGTACTGCCGCTGTTGGGGCAATGTAAACACAGTGAATACTGCCGCCTTTGGGGCAATGTAAACCTGGTAAGTACTGCCCCGCCTTGTGAATTAGCTGAAACAAAAAGGTATATATAACTGCTTAACATAGTATTAGGAATCATTTTTTAAAGTGAAAGTTGTTTAACATAAATGTATGAACTGTTGAACAAGTACAATACGAATTTAAAAGTACATTACCTTTGAAAAAAATCATAATACACTTATGAAATATACGTATACTCATTTAAATTGTTTAGTATAGTGTTATGTAGTATAATTATGTATATGAAGTCAAAATGAATAAATAAATATGTACCAATAGAAAAAAGAAACTGGACATTCTTTCATTTCGTATTTTTATATGTTGTTAGATTTAAATATGGATGAATTAGGTATCAAAATTTTGGTTATATACTGAAATAATCAATAATTATAATGCCCCAATTGTAAATCATTAAAACGTTAATGTCTTCCAAGCCAAATTCATCCATATTTAAATCTTTCAACATATAAACATATTTTGTTCTATAAGTATGACTTGTGTACAATAAAAACAACTGGCATTAACTATTAACAAAATATAAACAAAGGTTTAAAAAGCGACCCTACAAAATGTTTTTATTATATCTAAGTTATATCTTTGTATAATTCTGACTTATATACATACTTATGTACTTACTCATAATAATTTAAACTTCAGCATGTATTTAATTATGATTATACATTAATTTGGTATTTCTGTTATGATTTAATTTTCTAAGTGCAATGTATTTTAAGTACAGTCAGGAAAGTTCTATTTTTTATTATTGTAGTGTTTTGAGCGGCGTGGTTTGCACGAACACGATTTTGCCATGATCTGTTTGAGCAATTTACAAACACTATAACGTGATCATAATAGTCGCCCACTCTCACTGACATGAACATTATTGCGTTGTATTAAGATGCTATTATTGTTAACTTGCAAGTAATTTTATTGTATTTGCTGATTGAAAGACATGTTTATTACATATATTGTCGTTCAAGGCGATATAAATATTCATTTGTACTGTGTGATGTAATAATGTTCAAGGTTACAGTCTGTGCTTTGTTCCATATTTCACCCTACGATGTTGGAATTGTATTTACAGAACATATATTGGATGTACGAATAATTGTGCAAAAAAACAACAACTACTACAATTTCATTGCTTCATTTATGACAGACTGAAGTAAATGTTTGTTTTAGGGTCTGTGTCTCTGTGAACTGTATATTGTAGTCCGGTATTACAGGGAACAGTTCTATCGTCTCTACCTGCCCGGGAGACTCCGCCTACAACACCCTGGCCCCAGAATGCCCGGAGCGCATGCGCGCCGTTGTCACGGGTGACGTGCTCACCGTGGTCCGGAAGGAGCCGACCTGCCCGGCGGCCATGGACACGTACGAGCGCGCGCAGTTTGAGCGGTGCTGCAGCGTCCACGGGGAGGACTGTGTGCTGGGGACCACAGGCTGTACCAGCACCAACGGCAACCCGACGTACAGCGTGCAGGAATATGTCTGCGTCGACGGTGAGATTGGCGATAATACGCCTGTTTTTAACGACCACGTACTGAAATATGAATGTTTTAATTTTGTAAAACCCTTTTGGGCATGTCGACGGTAAATTTGATACGTACTTTTTATTTTATATTACAAAATAAATGACAAATTGACCATTCCAACTATAAGGAACATATACGGAGTACATGAACATATTTAATAGTATTCAGTATCATTTCAAGACATTCTCCAGATGTTTTGTGTTTCTATATTCTTCGAACGTTACACTTTTATTAGGAAATTTGTCACCAACAGATTTTACCGCAAGGCCATACCAATTTGATTCTTTGTTTAGCGTCCCCGGGCTGTTAGGTTTTTGGATGCCTGAACAAATCAAAAACATTTTTGACAAGTAAAAAATCGAGTTGGAAAGCGCTTAAATATGCCTATAATGACACATTTTGGGTGATTTCTTTATTTTATTGTCTCATTGAATGAATGACATTGTAAATAATATAAGTAATGGATATAAGTTCAAATTATATTTTATTTTTGAATTAATATTGTTGGCGGAAATCTTGCATTTGGGTACGTGTATCATTTAAAATAAGTAGATGATATTCCACAATTCTGATGTGGAATCATGCATTTTGTCAGTAAGTTACCTACAAATATATCTAAAAGACTTAAACACTTTGATTTGGTATGTTTTGTCTTATCACTATTTTGTATTGTCTTTTTAAGAACATACTTTCAATTTTTTATACATTCAATTTATGATAAAACCTTTGTCTATAATTATGAAGATGTTAGTAACTAAACATTCTTTGGTGTAAATTTCAGGGTTTGTCAATAGCTATATAATATGATCGAACATCAGACTGATATTGAAAAACAATTACATAATGTATGTGTTTTTACCAATTTAAGTAAAAAAAATAGAGTGTAACTTGTCAATTTACACAGTTAAAATGCTTTGTTAAAGAGGTTCCCAATATGAAGATGATATGTAATAATTTTGCAAGTAAACAAAAACATGTTTTAATCGACTCCTTGTTTGTTTTATTCTGCCTGGTTGGTAGGTTTCGAAAACTCATGGGGACGCTAAACATAGAATCAATTTTGTATGGTCTAAAGCATTGTTTATCTTAATATATCATCATCATTTGCATCAATATCAGATGACCAAGCTATCAGTCCTGGTGACAATCGGACAGTCACTGGTCAGCCCGTGTTCATCGTGCCACCTACCGTGGGCGGAGGTGGTGGTGGCGGTGAGAGTGGCGGTGGTGGCGGTGGCGGGTCCGGCAACGGGACAGGTGCGGAGTTATGCGCTATTCGAGCCTCCTGTCTGACAGACATAGCAGTGTATGCTATTTATATCCAGCAAGTAAGTACCGATGGGCTCTTATGGAGGGTAACAAATACATATGTTATGTTTTCTTTTCACATATCTTGTTAAAATAAAACAAAATCATCATGAGCACAAACGTCAGCCATACACTTTTCATGAAACAAGAATAAAGGCGTATATTGATCACTTATTCAACATTTTGCTTTTAAATGACTATGTCTGCCAAAAGGGCCCCAAGGGAGCAACTGCGGTAAAATCTGAAATTTAAAAATTAATATTGGCACAGTGAAGATTAAAATAAATGTACATATATTGGAAAATGAGTTTATGCATTCTGATAAAAACAATCATAAGCCAATTTAGGTCGTGTTTGTTTGGCACTTTTTCTATTTACACTTTGACGTCAGATTGTGGGTATCTTATATAACCAAAGTACATGTACTCAAGCGTATTTTCATTAGGCCGAATAGCGCAGTTTGTTATAGCGATGTAAAGTGTCACTTGTATTTACGACTCCGTCGTCGTTAGTTCGATACCCAATCTCGGTTTTTTTCTTTTTTCAAGTATTTTTTGTTTGTTCTTTATGCAGTAAATTATTAATTATTTGTGTATTTGAATCCGCACAAGTATAGCTAATTTCTTTAACATTATAAAATTAAAATTGCTGAAGGAAATCACTTGTTCGTAGACATAGTCCATTTGAAAACTCTGATTTAGCACGTATATCTGATATCACGGAGTAGTCACGTGACCAGCCTATACCGTGTGTTGCAGAATGCGAGCGGCGCCTGTGTGCCTACCCTTGTGTTTAACTCCGTGCCCGTGCAGTGCCCCTACACCAACCCCGTGTTCTCTAGCAGCGAGGGCTTCTGCACGATAGCCTTGACCAATCCGGCACAGGGCGGCCAGTATTCCTTCAAAGTCGAGGGTACGTATGTCTACACGAATCGTCGTTTTGTTTTCGATTTACCGTAAATGAAATATGCCAATTACAGCGTTACAGATGTGTAGGCATATGGTTACTAGCTTAGTATAGAACACACTTTACTATATATACCGTTATCCTTCATATTGTGCACATGTCGACAAGATTGCTGGACTGGCGGTATTGCGGAGACTAGAGAAAACTGTTTTGAAGGCAAATAATTCATGTAAGCTTAATGTGGAGCTCATGTTAGAGGGAATACACATTTTAAGTATATTACTGTGCTTTGTAGATATGTTTATACGTCAACTGTTCGGTGTATAGTATGTGTGGTATATGACGGTGTTGGCTTTTTACAGAGGCCCACCAGCAGGCCCAGGTGACGGTCGCCTGTGGCAACGCAGCCTCTACCCTGTCTGGTCCGCCCAGCATCGTCTGTGGGGCCACGTCCCCTCCCTCCTCGTCCCCAGGTAGGTCACGTGGTCAGATGAACCCTGGGGTGTATCGTCGATGTGTCAGTCACTATTTAGTGGACATTGCGTTGTACATACTCATGGGCAGTAGTGTCTCGATGTAATGTATCCTAAAATAAACCTTTGTTAATACTAGCATCTCAAGTCATTTCAAAATATCTATCTAAAATGTCCATTTATTATTGTTATTATTATTTTTATTTTATTTTTTTAAATTATTATTATTGTTATTGTTGTTGTTATTATTTATTATCATCATCATAATCATTATTATTATTATTATTATTATTATTATTTTGTACAGCTACAACTCGTAAGTAAAATGCACATGGAAAGGGGCGTGTACATGCTTGCAACGCATCGTTTGATAAAGTTGATTATTGATGAAGATAACGTTTGTATGTGCAAAGTTTTTTTTTCAAGCGTTGTAGAATAATATTTTTTACACAGCATATTATTAACACACTTTTGAAGAATAGGATCTCATTCACATTTTTAAGTGTTAATAATATGTTTTCCAAAACGGGGTATGCGTTGATGAAATGATAATTTCAGCCGATAATAATAGAGTAGTAAGACACAGATATCATCCACTATCACCAGCACAACCATTATTATTATAGCTCATTATCGTTACAACTAAGATCCAAAGTCCACATTAGGAAATATTTAGTCCTCTCTATGTCTCTCTCTCTCTCTCCCTCCCTCTCCCTCTCTCTCTCTCCCTCTCTCTCTGTCTCTGTCTCTCTCTCTCAAATTATAAACGGTAACATTATTTTCCTAATTGTCATTCACTATTCTACAATATAAATATAACTTTAGTCATATTTAGTCGTGTTTTAAAGCTTAGACCGGTAGACGGTACACCCAATATACATACCTTTGTGAAAAATGAGACTGTGCTGTGTGAAAAATGAGATCCCATTATTTACAGGTGTGAAAAATGTCATGTGTGAAATATATTGGTCATACAAAGCGTGAGGTTGATTCTCAATCGACATTGGAAAAAGTGCTGTTCCTTCTGTGCGCAAAGCGCCGTAGTTTTCAAAATGTAAAGTTACACACTGCCTACCAAAAAAGTACCATTACATGGTCATCAGGTCAAAGAATGTTCAGTGAGGAGTATGTCGCCAGATTGAAAGGCAAAGGTTCATATTATTTTAGAACGATCAATGAAAACGGTGATCTAATTGCCTAGCAAAAGTGTCTTACTATATGTCTATGAATAACTCTACGCTGGTATATAAACTACACCAGGAAACATTTTGGTTGTTAGATATTGTGTAATACGAAAACACTGATCCTTCAAGTAAACTCTTTATTAGCTTTATTTCCGTGCCGAGCGGCGTGGCGACGCCTCGGACGTCAATCCGAATGTTCGCCGTTAACGTTCAGCGATCTACACGATATTCTAAAAGCAACAAACGAGAGGAACTTAGTTTCGTCGTGTTAAAAATGTAAACAATACAGTGGAATTAACATTTATTTTTAGGAAATGTTAACGATTTATGTTTCTGACAATGCATTTGTGCATGTGTTTGTTTGTCAAATCTAAATTAAACACTCTAAATATTTGTTCTAACTTTTAACACCTTGTGAGTGCCTTTAATGAAATGATCCGACGAGTATGTTTGTACTGTACAATCACCTATAGAGTTTAGTTGGAGAGCACTTTGTTTTGAACGGTCTTGCACTGCAATTTTGTTCCACACTCCTTTTCTTGTAACATTGAGATTAGGATTTCTAACAATGATGTCATATCCAGTAACTTACTACGTCATTAGTTTGTCACTTTAATATTAAAGTACGACAAAAATACATTTAGAAAAAGATTCACATGTGGTTGCATATTTTCCGTTACCAGACCAATGTAATTAAAGTAGTTTGCAGTTGATTCGAATTTACAATGCAAATTGTATTAGATCTATGAACTTCTCTATTTTAATTTGTAAAAATCGAATTTGCATATGTTAATCATTCAGTTGCACAGTTTCCCGACCAAATCACATTTCCAGTGCCTGCATGCACTCCGGCGTTTGCTGTACTGGAGTTGCAATTCTCATGTCTGAACCAATGGCAGTGATTTAGTACATAATGATGTTAATTATTAATATTATTTATGTATTTATTTATTTATTTCAGTTAAACAGGAATCGTCTAATAATTCAAGTAAGTTGAGTTCAGCTTTATTTTTTTTAGTATGACTGTTTGATCGCTTAGTTTTCAAAATCGATTTTCGTAATGTTTAAGTGCATTATTGGTATTGCATTCGTGTGTCTCAAATTATATTAATAAATGATTGATAGTTTAAGACTATGAATCGCAGCTGTGTACAAGATTTGGTGTCTCCGTGTCTTAGGGCTCATTAAGCCTCTAGCTTTCGACACAATGGAGGTTGAATCAATAGGCTAAAACTTAATAGTAATCCGGTCCGCCATGGACCATTGACTTGTATCTCACATACTACATTGTGATCCACAAAGATTTCTCTACTAGATACTAGACCTACCAAGACACATGAGTTGAGCTTCCTTTCAGCCACGCTGGCGGTGGCGGTGCCCGTCTGCATTGTCCTGCTGGCCGCACTAGTAGCAGTCATTCTCTTCCGCTTCAAAGACAAGATACGGAACAGATTCTGTCCAGTGGAAAAGGTAATCTCTGCAAAATATATATATAGGACTTCAATGTTGTACGGATCTCTCGTGAAATTGCGCACATCCATTTGTTTAGATTCACACTCATGCTTCTCCACTTAAATTCTTAAGGATCTCATTGATAGTCCCCGTTTTAATATAATAATGACAAGCATTGTCACAATAATTATACAAAGCGTGCCTGACGAGACGAAAAAGCCAGATCATTACCATCTTAGATTATATAGCCAGAGCCACTCAAGGGTTAAATACAGGAATAAACGATTTACAATTGAAATTTTTGAATAGTTCTCAGAAATTATCATAAATGACGCAGATGCAAATTGGTACACTTTTTAAGATCCCGGATCTTCATGACCCCACTCCGGCGAAAACTAAATTCCCCGGGAGGGACGAGGGTGGCCACTCTACCCCCAAGACCGATCCCGACTCCGCCCCCAGGCCGCCAGCTAGACTGCCGCCCCTGGGTCCCGCTTCGGCCACGCCCTCCAACAAGCGATTCCGGCGCGGAGCCACGCTGGTGGAGTTCATCACAAGTCAGGAGAAATACAACCTGAAAAAGACCAACATGGCGGATAAGGTATCTTTCGTTTACATTAATTAGGTTATACTATTTCACAGGAAATAGCTTCTGCCTTCTTGGAACTTTCTGACGCTCATTCTACGTATATTAAGAGTTTAAATGTCGTTAGACTGTTAATCTCCATCCTTGCTCGCAGTTCAGTAGCGTGTGATATATTGACATTTGTCCTCTTGATTAATACAGAAGTCCATGGTTAACTTTGTAGATAAAATAGAAAAATTAGTCTTTAGTTAATACAAAGCATACGACTATGAGTGGTAACTTGTTATTCGGAACACAATAACTTAATTAATTGTAGGTTCATAACGAAATGATGAACTCATGATTATTTTCGTAGAATGCTTATACGTGTACATGTATATACAATATAAGTATGCGGTATTTTTTTGGCATTACCTGCCGATATATGAATACATGTATACATTTTCAGTTGATAGTCACACTGGATGACAAACTCGATTCTCCCAACGTGGACACGGGGAAGCCACAGAAGAAAAAGAAGGGCAGAAAGAAGATACTGAATGCCGCCACACATGTAATTAATGCTGCTAAAAATATGCGATCAAATGTCACCCAAACTACAATAATTCAAGAAACCGGCACGTTTACTCCAAATGAAAATTTCTATACGTACAGTGCGCCAAACGGTGGGCCCCAGAAACATATCGGTATGCGTGGTCATGTAGATTTGCCCATGGGCATTGAATCCGCTACAGCCAGTTACCATAGTGACGGCACACGTGTACCACCCCCGGCACCGCGAGGACAACTGCCCCCAATACGAGCCCCGCCTGTGGAAGGTCTGCCGCCCCAGGACTTCATGGAGGCGGAGGCGCTACCTGCGAGCCTCAGACTGCCCTCGCGACAGAGCCTTCTCTCTAACGGAACCTCTAATGGCTCGGCGTGGGCGCAGGTGCTGGCATCATCCGTAGGGAGAAACTTTCTAGCGCGCAGTCAGCAAGGGCAGCCCCAGGCGCATGCGTCTGAACGTCATGTCACGGATTCATTCAGACTGCTGAACCTTCCTGGCCAGTCCCCACTGAACTCTGTATATTCAAGGCATTCGGGCGAACAGGACCCGACCGCGCAGTCGCCCAAGCCCAGAAGAACCATAAGGAGACCCTCCCAGCTTGACATTCAGACATTGACCGATGAATAGAGACCCTCCAAGCTTGACATTCAGATATTGACCGATATATAGAGACCCTCCCAGCGTGACATTCAGACATTGACCGATATATAGAGACCCTCCCAGCGTGACATTCAGACATTGACCGATATATAGAGACCCTCCCAGCGTGACATTCAGATATTGACCGATATATAGAGACCCTCCCAGCTTGACATTCAGACATTGAGCGATATATAGAGACCCTCCCAGCGCGACATTCAGACATTGAGCGATATATATAGACCCTTCCTTGCTTCCAGCTTGACATTTAGACATTGACCGACGAATAGAGATTCTGCCAGCTTGACATTCAGACATTGACTGACGAATACAGACCCTCCCAGCTTGACATTCAGACATTGACTGACGAATACAGACCCTCCCAGCTTAACATTCAGACATTGACTGACGAATACAGACCCTCCCAGCTTAACATTCAGACATTGACTGACGAATACAGACCCTCCCAGCTTAACATTCAGACATTGACTGACGAATACAGACCCTCCCAGCTTAACATTCAGACATTGACTGACGAATACAGACTCTCTAAGCTGGACATTCAGACATTGACCGATAAATAGAGAACCTCCCTGCTTGACAATGTTTTAATCAGATTACGACTAGTTGTTTAATGAAAATATGTTAGCATGATTTGCTTTGTGGAGTTGGTTTTGTATTATACTTTATAACTATTTAATTTGCAATCCAGTTCAATGATGTTTATTGTTATTTATGCTTCCCTGTCTTTTCATTATTTCTGTGCCAGTTTGGAGGTTTGCCATTTTAAACTTACGAACCTACATGAACCGTTCCAAGGCGATGACCCCAGTTTAATTGTGTTGTAAGGTGTTTCGCTACTGCTGACGCAGCTAGAATTTCGTTAAATTTTGTCTTGGATATACATCTGCGTTGTATATATATTATGTCGTTGATGTTTTTATAATAAACTATAAGTTTACTACTTCACGATGTTTTGTCAGAAAACATTTCAGCCTACTGAACGTGGTCATACCAACAAACTTTGCATTTGTTTGTATTTAAACATATACATGTATACAGTAGTGGTCATTGCATATAACAGTATATAATATTCGTCAATATTGGCAATTGTTTAATTGTTAAGCCAGATCACAGAACAATATAATGGATAGCAGCTGGATGAATACTTGTTGTTGTTTTCTCTTTAACTAAGGCTAGTTTGTTGTGCATTTTTAATAACCACGTTGTATTTGTTTGAAAGTATAACGAATTAATGTCACGTGCGGTTGTTACCTTCCAGCTTCGACTACAATTGCCGCTGACACAAGTGCAACACGCACTGGAAAATAAATATGGTAAAAATTCTCATTCAACAACGGGGAGATTTTTTTCTGTGAGTTCTCATATGATGCCAAGAATAAATTAATGCTTGCAGGATTTTATGTATATTCCAATAAAATACGTGTTTACCTTGTGTAGGCTGGCGCTAAGAAATCTTAGTTTGTATCCACAAATTTCAATTTTGCAAAGAAAGCCTGTTATATAGACATATTTTCCCATAAAAGTGTGAACATATGCTTTACTTTCAGATATTTTCAGAAATTTTAGTAGCGCATTAGATATTTTAGTAGCGCATTAGATGTTTTAGTAGCCAATTAGATACTCTAGTAGCCAATTAGACATTTTAATAGCGCATTAGATGATTTAGTAGCCAATTAGATGTTTTAGTAGCGCATTAAATATTTTAGTAGGCATTAGATGTTTTAGTAGCGAAATAGATGTTTTAGTAGCCAATTAGATGTTTTAGTAGCGCATTAGATGTTTTAGTAGCGAAATAGATGTTTTAGTAGCGCATTAGATGTTTTAGTAGCGAAATAGATGTTTTAGTAGCGAAATAGATGTTTTAGTAGCGCATTAGATGTTTTAGTAGCGCATTAGATGTTTTAGTAGCGCATTAGATGTTTTAGTAGCGAAATAGATGTTTTAGTAGCGCATTAGATGTTTTAGTAGCGCATTAGATGTTTTAGTAGCGAAATAGATGTTTTAGTAGCGAAATAGATGTTTTAGTAGCGCATTAGATGTTTTAGTAGCGCATTAGATGTTTTAGTAGCGAAATAGATGTTTTAGTAGCGCATTAGATGTTTTAGTAGCGCATTAGATGTTTTAGTAGCGAAATAGATGTTTTAGTAGCGCATTAGATGTTTTAGTAGCGCATTAGATGTTTTAGTAGCGAAATAGATGTTTTAGTAGCGAAATAGATGTTTTAGTAGCGCATTAGATGTTTTAGTAGCGAAATAGATGTTTTAGTAGCGCATTAGATGTTTTAGTAGCGCATTAGATGTTTTAGTAGCGAAATAGATGTTTTAGTAGCGAAATAGATGTTTTAGTAGCGCATTAGATGTTTTAGTAGCGAAATAGATGTTTTAGTAGCGCATTAGATGTTTTAGTAGCGCATTAGATGTTTTAGTAGCGCATTAGGTTTAGTAGCCAATTAGAAATTTTAGTAGCCAATTAGAAATTTTAGTAGCGCATTAGATATTTTAGTAGCGCATTAGATGTTTTAGTAGCCAATTAGATATTTTAGTAGCCAATTAGATATTTTAGTAGCCAAGGGCTATTTTGGCTACTGGTAGCGCTAACACGGCTTGTAAATGTTTGCTACAATACGCGCTAATACGTTCAACAAAAGTTATAACGCACAAAAAGGAAATTGTAGAATGTTCTTTATTTATAAGCATTTCAGCTTCGCCATGGTAATCACGAAAAATTTTCGTATATTTTCCAACATATTGGTATGAACACATGCTTGTATAACTTAGATAATCATAGCTGATATTTCAAGCTGAAATTTTTATAAATAAAGAGTATACGACAATTTCACCTGGAGGGTAAGTTGGTTCCTTATTCCTGGTTCCTTATTCCTTATTCAAGTAAGAAATAAGGAACTATTCCTTATTCAAACTAGATAAAATTTGATGTCATTTTAAAAAGAATAAGAATACATACAAGTCTTACGGTAAATCAGAACAGTTAAATTAATCAGCTCCTATATTAATTCCACCAATAAGGTATAAGGAACTGGTTCCTTATTCTATATTGAACATCGAATAACATACTGAAACTGTAGTGCAACAAGTACATGTACTATATCGTTCCAACTGATTACCAGGAAACTTGATAATAAAAATCATTTGGTATAAAACACAAATAATTTATTAACAGTTAAAATATATATTAAATCAATACGGAACAAGGAACTGGTTCCGTTTTCCTATTTGAAACTGAATATAATATATAAATATAATATAATATAATATAATATAATATAATATAATATAATATAATATAATATAATATAATATAATATAATATAATATAATATAATATAATATAATATAATATAGTTTTGTGTTTATGTTCGCTAACATACATGATCGTAAAGCATTCAAGTTGAACACGGAGTATGTTTTCTAGTGGTTAGGGCGTTTGCCTACGGAGCGGGAGGTCGAAGGCTGGAATCTCGCATAGGGCTTGTTCTGAATGGCCGGTTGCCTTCCCAACAGCTAGTTAAAATCGAAGGGTAGCGATTGTCTTCCTGTATTTTGTTATGTATGTCAAATGTATTAATGCTGACACACTTGTACTGAGTATTATTCATTATTGTTTCAGTTCCTTATTCGCGGCTCAATAAGGATAAAGAACCAGTTCCTTATTCCTTATTTAAACTGAAAAAGGAACTCGAAGTTTCTAACTTAAACGATTACTGTACACGTACCGAAAGGTAACCCATTACTATGGAAAATATTTTTAATGTAGTCATGTATGTGATATGTATTGAATTTTACATTTATACTAAGTATTACTCATAAATGTTTCAGTTCCTTATTCACGGCTGACTAAGGAACAAGGAACCAGTTCCTTCTTCAAACTGAATAAGGAACTGGAATTAAAAACACCACACACATTCACTGATGCTTCCTCCTGTTTAAAACGGGGTAGAATTGAAAAAGAAAGTAACCATTTCGCATAAATAACCAGTTTTACCGATAGGAATCGACCATCTGAATTTGCATGTCCGAAAGTATGGCCTCCAAATAAGGAACTGGTTCTTCAGTGAACGAAATACGTTAACCTTTGTTTCTGTTATATAGAATATAGAAGAAATAAGACAGAAAATACTCATTTGTCATAATTAACGAATATTATATTATGTTTTCATACAAATTTCAGTAAGAATGGAAGTCGAATACGGAATATGTTTTCCGAAGATATAGTTTTTTTTTTTGGCAAATAAAATGAACTACATACAATACAATTCACTGTTTCCATAAATATTTCATAACAAATACATTTTTTTTTTCACTAATGTTTCAGTTCGTTATTCGCGTCTGAATAAGGAATAAGGAACCAGCGCGTTACTCCTTAGTTAATCTGAATAAGGAACTGAAATTTCTAATTTAAACGATTACTGTACAAGTACCGAAAGGTAACCCATTACTATGAGAATTATTTGAAATGTCAAATTTATTGATTCTAACTCATTTATAATAAGTATTATTCATGAATTTCTCAGTTCCTTATTCGCGGTTGAATAAGGAACAAGGAACCAGTTCCTTATTCCTTATTCAAACTGAATAAGGAACTCGAAAGAAAAACACCACACTCATTCAATAGTGCTTTTTTTCTGTTAGAAACGGAGTAGAATTGAAAAAGAAAGTAACCATTTTGCATAAATAACCAGTTTTACCAATAGAAATCGACCATCCGAAATTGGTTATCCGAAATTATGGCCACCGAATAAGGAACTGGTTCTTTAGTGAACGAAGTCATTCGCCAATGCTTTTATTACATGAACCAAAGTAAAAATATGACAGAAAATACTCGTTTGTCATAATTAACAAATATTATATTATGTTTTAATACACATTTCAGTTAGAATGGAAGTCGCAAACGGAATATGTTTTCAGAAGATACAGTTTTTTCTGCAAATAAAATCAACTACATGCGATACGATTCACTGTATCCAGAAATATTTCATTACAAATGCAATTATATCTAACTAATATTTCAAATCCTTATTCGCGTCTGAATAAGGAATAAGGCACCAGTTCCTTATTCCTTATTCAATCTGAATACGGAACTGGAATTTCGAACTCAAACGATTACTGTACACGTACCGAATGGTACGTGTACCATGGCCTCCGAATAAGGAACTGGTTCTTTAGTGAACAAAGTACATTCGCCAATGCTTTTATTATATGAACCAAAGTACTCGTTTGTCATAATAAACGAATATTATGTTATGTTTTAATACACATTTCAGTTAGAATGGAAGTCGAATACGAAATATGTTTTCCGAAAATATAGTTTTTCGGCAAATCAAATCAATTACATACGATACACTTCACTGTTTTCAAAAATATTTCATTACAAATGCAATTTTCGTTGACTAATGTTTCAGTTCGTTATTCGCGTCTGTATAAGGAATAAGGAACCAGTTCCTTATTCCTTATTCAATCTGAATAAGGAACTGGAATTTCTAACTCAAACGATTACTGTACAAGTACCGAAAGGTAACCCATTAGGCCTACTATGAGAATTATTTATAATGTCAAATGTATTGATTCTAAAACATTTCTAATAAGTATTAGGTTCATGAATTTCTCAGTTCCTTATTCGCGGCTGAATAAGGATAAAAAAACCAGTCCCTTAGGCCTATTCCTTATTCAAACTGAATAAGGAACTGGAATTAAAAACACGACATTCATTCACTGCTTTCTCCTGTTACAAATTGAGAAAGAAAGTAACCATTTCGCGTAAAATACCAGTTTTTCCGACGGGAACCGACCGTCCAAATTTGCTTGTCCGAAAGTACGGCCTCCGAATAAGGAACTGGTTTTTTAGTGAACATAGTAGGTTCACCATTGCTCATGTTATATAAAACATAGTAGGAATAGGACAGAAAATACTCCTTTGTCATAATTTTAAAATATTATATTATGTTTTAATATACATTACAGTTAGAATTGAAGTTGTATACGGAATATGTTTTCCGAAGATATAGTTTTTTTCTGCAAATAAAATCAACTACATACGATACAATTCACTGTATTCAGAAATATTTCATTACAAATGCAATTTTCTTTGACTAATGTTTCAGTTCATTATTCGCGTCTGAATAAGGAATATGGAACCAGTTCCTTATTCCTTATTCAATCTGAATAAGGAACTGAATTTCTATCTCAAACGATTATTGTACACGTACCGAAAGGTTACCAATTACTGTGAGAATTATTTTAAATGCAGTCATGAATGTCAAATGTATTAATTCTAACACGTTTTTTAAAAGTTTTATTAATGAATTTCTCAGTTCCTTATTCGCGGCTGAATAAGGTACAAGGTATTAGGAAGTGGAATTAAAAAGACCACATTCATTCACTGAGACCAGTCGCACGTTATTCGTTCCTGGTAGCGTAACATGACGTCGCGTCAATTATAATCAATATGTCAAGCTGCCTATTAATGAGTTAATAAGAAATGTTTCAAGTGTATTGTCTTATGTACGAACAAATTTGTATACTACTTCGGATGCTTAAATCAATTAGGAATAAACCGTATGTTTAAGTATTTGTTGAACTTAAGAAAACAAAATCTTAAATTCAAATTCCTACTGTCGAAAACGTATCATTAATAAATATCGGCTCTGAGCAGCAAACCCGTCTGTTTATTTATTTATAGTTGTCAGTGGATACGACTTACTCGTCAGATATTCATGTCAAAGCATCTGATAAAACGGCAAGGCAACTGCCGTGGTTAGTCTTTTCCGAGCACGCCACTTTCGCTTCCGGTCCCTTTCATATTGCATATTTAGTAGCCTTAGCGCGTTCTCCGCTCTCACGACACTTTTGTAAATTTGACTGAATTCTCGCTCAAAATCGATGATTCATTTTAATAAGTATTTCCAATTTTACATTTATACTTCTAAAACTAAAAACACTATTTATTGTTTCATTATAAGATTTAAATATTAAATGGTGATATGAAAAACAAATGCAATTATTACAAAAACAATATCATTATTATTAAAAAAACAAGCATACTTTTCAACAACAGGGGACATTCTCAAGAACGTAAAAACACCAAAAACATTTAGTTTCATTTTTATTGTTGTGCATTACGTTTTTCCAATAATTTTTACTTGTGGAATGTATATATTCTAAAGCATTTCTGAAACATGTTTGTATATTATTTACACCTTACTCGATAACAAAGGAATTAAAAACGTATCAGATAAATCGGGCGGACATTGTTTAGATTTTTGGTAAAACTGTTATAATTAATGTATATAATATAACGACAGTGGCAATATTTTCAAATCGTTAACCCTGACATGTCTTTTTGTAAATTATATGTTGAAGTTTAAAAATAAATAACATAAAAAAATAATAACGAATTTGATCTCCGCCGTGTTCTTGCAATTTACAATAAAATGACGTTTCAGACATCGTTAAAGAAAATACACGCATGGTGTAAAAGGTATCTAATTATAATCTGAATAATTGCAAATTCGCCATATTTTAAAAAGAATACACATTCAACATTTTGACCAAATTCCGTACGTTTAGTCTACATCTTCACTTTATTATCAAAGCATTTGTGAACACCCTGATGTCCCTTATGTTGGCCGGGACAATTGAACGGACTTCTTTTTTGCAAATTTTACCTTATATGAATTTTACTAATAACTTTTTTTTCGCAGTTGGAAACGGAAATGAGGTCTCGGTCCAACATGCAAAAAACAGACGTGTATCTTTTAGCGCCGCGGAAATACAGACGACATTTCGTTTCAACAGAAATTAACTGTTACGCGGGACATAGCAGAATTTGACGTTTGACGATGACTTATGCTTTTCTTGCAGTAAATTTACCAAATAATGTATGTTATGAGACGAATCAAAATAAAGCAAATTTTATGTGGATTAATTTGGTATAATTTATTGCAAATTCTTTAAATATTTCGCATTTTTATGAAGTTTTAAAGATAGTCCGATAGGCGTATTTATAAACTGACGTCATTAACGTGCGACTGGTCTCATGCTTCCTTCTGTTAAAAACGGAGTAGAATTGAGAAAGAAAGCATCCATTTCGCATAAATAACCAATTTTACCGACAGGAATCGACCATCCGAATTGGTTTGTCCGAAATTATGGCCTCCGAATATGGAACTGGTTTTTTAGTGAACAAAGTAGATTCACCATTGCTTCTGTTGTATAAACCATAGTAGAAATAAGATGGATTTTTTTTCCCCATAATTAACAAATTGTATTAGGTTTGTAGTTGATTACATGTAAATACACATCACAGTACAATTGCACACTTAACGCATTTTCCGAACACATATTTTTTTTTTTCTTTGCCTATATTATCAACTAGTTAGTAGTATACATATAAAACAATATACTGTATCCAGATATATTCCACAATTGCAATCATATTGGACGGTAGATCCTTAAGGAATAATACATTTTAATAACAAAAAGTTCTTCAATATATAATTTAAACATTGTTCCGATCAACATTATTTCAATTTACAAAACAAGAGTGCCACTGTCACAACGATATGCCCGTCAAAGATTCAACTACAAAGAGAGACAATCCATCCATGTTGGACAAAGTTATGCCCCGGACAAAGATCTCCCGTCGCCCGCCCGCCCGCCCGCCCGCCCGCTTGGGCGTTCTCATAATACGGCCCCTTTTTTAAAACGGGCGTATAATAATAGCAAATGAAAACCGATCTATAGTTAAGTCTGTTTAAGTTTAATACCAACTCGAAATTAATTCCAACATTCATTTAAGAGACGACAAATTACAATACAGTAATAATTTATCTAGACAAAATGATGTAAGGTTTATGTTAAATTTAAAAACAAGTATCATAGTTTTATTTACGAATGTTCTTACATTAATATCCGCATACAAATATCCAGTGTTATATATTAATTGTCAACCAAACTGTATTAACATTTACGTATTTTTTGCCAACATAGTATTGCAAATTAATTTAAAGACAATAATAAGTCTACCCTGATGCAGCTTCTCAAACACAACGAAAATATGGACATAATCGCACACATGACGCAATATGAGAACGTTATAGCAGTGAATAGGTTATAAAGCATTAAATGAAATTGGTTTGTAATCAGAGACGTAGCTAAAGTAAGACCGAATTTAATTATTTTTGTGAACGCATACAATTTGTATAGATCTACATAGTTTTAACAACACTCAAGTCTTGCAAATAATAACAATAATACATGTACTAATAATGACACATACGGTTAGTGTATACCGGTAATCGCCGGTATATATTGTCGTGATTTAGGAATTTTCAATATCGACATCATGGTTGTTGCGCCTAGTTACGCCCCTGATAACTTATTTAACCTATTATTTCTCATTATTATCATACATATTGGTTTTCCCGACTTGCCTAAAATCATATTATACCTCGAATAAGGAACTGAAATTTTGGTGGACAAGTATATAAAGTATTGTTTGTTCCATTTAATAATGTAGAAGAAATGTGGCAGAACACAACCATTTCGCATAATCAAGCATCACTTACTAATACAACCACTAGAATTGAACAATCCGAATGACTTCATCCGAAATTATGGCCTCCGAATAAGGAACTGAAACTTTACTGAACATCTGCATTTGACATTGCATCTTTTATTTAAAAAAATACAGCAGAAAAGAAACTTACAAACTGACAGTCTCTTATTCCTGATTCTTTTATTACATGTTCATGTATTTGTATCGTCAAGATTATATGCATTGTAGATTAAATATCTGAATACATTGTACTAAAGCTAGCAGTAATATATGTACTTTTGACTAATGTCCCAGTTCCGTATTCAGTGGCGTTAATTTCGGTCGAACACATTCGGATGATAGATTTCTAGCTGAAAATACCTTACTAGTAACTTCTCTATCACGAATGTTTGTTGGTGTTGTGTTTTTGTCGCGCTGCTGCTACAGTTTTCATATGAAGATGCAATAGTGAACGCCATTGGCGTAGCTACATGTAGGCCTTGTAGGCCCGGGCCTACAACTTTTTCTCATAAGTGAAAAAAATAAATGCCTAAAAATGCAAATAAAATCGAATGCTCCGGGGGGTTAAGGGTAGAACGCTTCCTTAATTCCTTATTAAGATATCGATTATAAGACGATCTAAAGATGAAACATTTTCATTTACGAAATGTGCATTTTGACACAAATAGAAATAGTAAAACATACCCATTCTAGCTCGCTACCAATTCTTAAGTAAATAAATCCACACCGTAGTACCTGTGCCAAGGTTCAGGGAAAATGATAAAATATAGATAGTGGGTATATATACCTTTGTTCGATGATGCTATATTTTTGTTTTGTTTTCTAAATATTTAGCTTATATATATATATATATATATATATATGTATATATATATAAAGATGTCAAGAGCAATACAGATTTGGAACTGGAAATACCACATTAAATATATAAGTTATATATATTTCTACTAAATATATGTGATTTAAAGTTGAATTTAAAGTCAAATAAATGGTAGTCATTTATTTTCGAGCTTAAACAAAATTGTTTCAATAGATAGTTTACAAAGATCAACATTGACAAACATTTTGCTACATTAGCATTCACTCGAAATTTCATTTTGTTTTATATATTTATAAGAAAGATATTTAATACGTGAAAAAGTAGAGAGGTGCCCAAAACGTTGGGACCATTTCCGAGCGATTTAATACGTTCCAGGCACCACCCGTCAGCAAAACGTAAGTGACACAATGTCGGCATCACTTACCTTATTTGTTCACAACGCAATCATAAGAGTATCTCTCACTATAGTTGGTGTAAAAGACATGTTCGTCTGTTCGTCCGTTCGTTCGTATTAATGGAGAAAACAAACAGTGCATAGTACATTTAAAAATACAACCGATAAGCATGTGTGAGTTATTTAATGACATTCACTTTAAAAGAAGACAATTACACTTTGGTAAATAACTGATACCGGTATATATAATTCTTGATGTGTGTGTGTGTGTGTGTGTGCGTGCGTGTGCGTGTGCGTGTGCGTGCGTGCGTTTGAATGTAGTCAGCTATGAATTTCACACGTTTAAAGCCGTTTCTTAAATATATAACATTGAATAGTGGACAGGCACATTAAACAACGCCAACGTTCCCCTGCATGAAACTTACCTGCGATCAACCATGTACAGACAGGCTTTCCAGCCTTGCAATGATGCACATACACAGGGAGAAAGCTATTGGCATTGAAAAGATCATTAATACATTTGCGACCGTAAAAGTTGTAAAAAGGAGTTCTATAAATAGTGATGACAGACATAATTGAAACTTAAACTATCTGGCAGTGAGCCACTTTAAGCAACGGACGTGTTACACACACTACATGTTTATTTGTTTATAACTATTTTGCTCGAAGGACCTGTTCAGTAAATGAATTTGATGAAGGTTAGAGCAAAAACGTGTTGTTTTATATTTCTCAGCTTATACTTTCACGTATATCCGCATAATTTTGTTTTCTGTTTAACTTTAACAGTTTTATTCATTTCGTAATATACACAATACAAAATAAAAACAATTCATATTTATGCAAATTTCACTAGTAGCTCTCAGTAAACAACTGCTTTGCAATAATTAAATAAACTATACTTTTTATTGATTTCAGAATTACATAATACGCATCATATGATGCAAGCAAATTTCAATATATATGCAAAATAGTACATTTAAACTGGGTATAAAATTTATGCACAACACAATACACCATGTGTACAAAACATTACTATACTACTAATGAACTATGGATAAAACTATTTTAAACATACTACTTACAGAGAAATCTTATAACTGTGCAATTGAATAATACATATAGTCAAATAAATTTATAAATGTTAAAACATAAATGTCTTTGACAAACTTCTAACTTCGTATCTTAACCTTATAGCCGGGCCTACAACACGAAAATGGCCTAGCTACGCCACTGGTGAACGCATTAGTTCATTAAAGTTTTAGTGCTTTATTCGTGGTTTAATAAGAAATGAGCCTGTAAGCAAAATTTTACAATAATATAGATTATTAAGAAAATGTATTTGAAAAAGTACACTGTTTTGTATGTAGGTGCTTGTATTTGCAATAAACATAGAAATTTTTTTCTGAAATTGTATTCCTAATTAGCCTTATTCGGAGGCCATAATTTCGGACAGGCAAATTTGGATGGTCGGTTCCTATCGGAAAAACTGGTTATTTATGCGAAATGGTTACTTTCTTTCTCAATTTCTACCCGTTTTTAACAGAAGGAAGCATCAGTGAATGAATGTGTTTTTTTTTAAATTCCAGTTCCTTATTCAGTTTGAATAAAGAATAAGGAACTGGTTCCTTAATCCTTATTAAGCCTCGAATAAGCAACTGAGAAATTCATGAATAATACTTATTAGAAATGTGTTAGAATCAATACATTTGACATTTTAAATAATTCTCATAGTAATGGGTTACCTTTCGGTACGTGTACAGTACTCGTTTGAGCTAGAATGCCAATTCCTTATTCAGATTGAATAAGGAATAAGGAACTCCTTCCTTATTCCGTATTCAGGCACGAATAAAGAAATGAAACATTAGTAAAAAATAATAGCATTTGTAACGAAATATGTCTGGATACAGTGAATTGTATCGCATGTCGTTCATTTTATTGGCCGAAAAACTATATCTTCGGAAAACATATTCCGTATTCGACTTCCATTCTAACTGAAATTTGTATTAAAACATGATATAATAATCGTTAATTATGGCAAACGAGTATTTTCTGTATTATTTCTACTTTGGTTCATATAATAAAAGCAATGGCGAATGTATTTCGTTCAATACAGAACCAGTTCCTTATTCGGAGGCCATAATTTCGGACAAGCAAATTCGGATGGTCGATTCCTATAGGTAAAAGTGGTTATTTATGCGGAATGGTTACTTTCTTTTTCAATTCAACTCCGTTTTTAACAGAAGGAAGCATCAGTGAATGAGAGTGGTGCTTTTAATTCCAGTTCCTTATTCAGTTTGAATAAGAAATAAGGAATTGATTCCTCTTTCCTTATTCAGCCGCGAATAAGGAGCTGAGAAATTCACGAATAATACTTATTAGAAATGTGTTAGAATAAATACATTTGACATTCATGGCTTCATTTAAAATAATTCTCATAGTAATGGGTTACCTTTCGGTACGTGTATAGTAATCGTTTGAGATAGAATTTCCGTTCCTTATTCAGATTGAATAAGGAATACGGAACTGGTTACTTATTCCTTATTCAGACGTGAATAATAAACTGAAATATTAGTTAGATATAATTGCATTTGTAATGAAACATTTCTGGATACAGTGAATTGTATCGCATGTAGTTGATTTTATTTGCAGAAAAACTATCTCTTCTGAAATTATATTTCGTATTCGACTTCAATTAAAACTGTAATGTGTATTTAAACATAATATACTATTCGTTAATTATGGCAAACGATTATTTTCTGTCTTATTTCTACTTAAGAAATAATTGACGGGTTACTGTTGGTTATTGCGGTAAGAACTAACGGTTTGGAGTTCCGATGACGTCAGCTTTATTGATAAACATTGAGCGAATGACGTCGATATAATACAGTGTTAATATGATGCTAAAAAGCGCAAATTACAGGCATATTAACAAAACGTAAACGTTTTTGTGAACTTCCAAGTCCAAGTCCAAGTCCAGAGTTTATTGCATAAACATTATACAATGTCAAAGCACAATAAATAATATTGACATGGAGAAGTACACGCTCAATGGAGCATACAACAAGAAAATTTTTAGCATCTCAATAATAACTTTTATAATAATAGTGAAACATTACAGATATTAAACAGTAAATGAACAGTTTGGTGGATTCATAATAGTAAACAGTGTGAAATTTACAGAGTAAATAATTAGATATGTATTCTCAACACTTCGGCATAATATATAAATTTAGCGATATTGTATAAAGTAGTACTACCGGTTGTTTTTAAAAGCAATTCAAATTTATTTAGCGTAGGCCAGTGACAGTAATAAGGTTTAAAATATTTCATTCTGAGCTCCTTGTACATTGGACAAACAAGTAAAAAATGATATTCTGATTCAGTCAGGTTCATGTTACAGGATCGGCAGATTCGTTCATTAACAGACATGTTCGAATATCTACCAGTTTCAATAGCTAGTTTGTGTGAGGACGTTCTAAATCTTGCGAGGGCAAATCTGTATTTCTTTTCATGAATTTTTTGCAAATATGGCTCTAATTTGAGTTCATGTTTGATAAGAGAATATGTTTTTAGTTTGGTTGAAGAATTAACGTCGAAATGCCATGTTTGTTGATAACTATCTATAATTCGCCTCTTAACAATTTCCAAAGTGGTTAAATCCAATTTTTCGGTATTCCAAATTTCAACCAAAACCGTTAGTTACAAGACATTCCTTTATATTTGACACCCAATTATTTTTATCCTGAATTCTGTTTATTAACGTATCTCTCTTTAACATGTTATACAATTTTTTTACAATGTGACCATTATGTAAATTTGTCACTTTATACCAATATTTTAACATATGGATTTGGCGGCATACATGAAAAGGGATCCTACCGAGTTCTCCGTAGAGTGCAGATAAATTTGTAGACTTTTTTACGCCAAGCAGTGATCTTAAGAATTTAGTGTGTATCAATTCAATGTCTTTCGCTTGATGGAAGCCCCATATTTCTGAGCAAAAATTAAGGATTGGGGCAACAAGAGTATCAAATAATTTTATTCTTTGTTGTATTGGTAATTCAATTGCATCAAATATCTGGAATAATTTACTTAATGAAAAGGATGCATATTGTGCGATCGATTTTGGGGATCTGTAAACGTTGCCATTTTTGAACAGGTTTATGCCTAGGTATTTGAACGAACTCACAATTTCAACTAAAGTATTGTAGATATATAACTCAAACGTTGTAGCCCTTCCTTTTTCAAACACCATAGCTTTTGTTTTTGAAACATTAATTTTCAGTCCCCATGCATTACAATAACTTTCTACATCTTTTAACATAATTCTAAGCGTTTCTGGTGATTTGGCGAATAATACCATATCATCTGCATATAGTAAAATAAATAATTTCAGATTTTCAATACATACAATTCCTGGAAGGTCATGGTAAACATTATTTATAATATCATTTATAAAAAACATGGCTAACAGTGGAGAACTGGGGTCTCCCTGTTTGACACCGATTGAGCAATCGAAAAAAGGAAGATAGTGAATTATTATAACGTACACATGATTTAACACAGTTGTACATAGCTTTTAATGCTTTCACAAAGTGACAGCTTACATTTTATGCTAAAAGCTTTTGCCATAACATGTTGTGATCAATACGATCAAAAAATTGTTGATAATCAACAAATACACAATACAATTTTTCTTTTTCGCTCAGAACTTTTGTAATAATTGAGTGTAATATAAATATACAATCAGAAATTGATTTTCCTTTTTGGAATCCAAACTGATTGGGTATCAATTTGTCATATTGTATGGACCAGTTTCTTAATCTATTTAAAAGTATTTGAGAATATATTTTTCCCATTATGTTAATTAATGTTATACCTCTATAATTTTTAGGGTCATTTGCGTCCCCTTTCTTGAAAATAGGGATAATGATTCCTTTACCCCATAACTCTGGATATTCATGAGTTAAAAATGTACGGTTGTATAAAGTTTTTAGAAACGGCATTATAATATCAATACTACATTTAAACATTTCTGCTGGTAGTTCATCTATACCAGGACTCTTATTATTGTTTTGAGCATTTACCGCAGAACGTATTTCTGACTCGGATATTTCTACGTCTAACAAATTATCAAACACGTCTGTTTGAGTATTAACATTCTGATATTCAAAATTATTATCAAATGACTGCTCTCCGAACAGTTCCTTAAAGTGCGTATAAAGATGGTCGGTTGTAAGCGAATTAGCAGAATCAACCTTTTTCGTTATACACTTTTTAATTGATTTCCAAAAGGAACGCGGATTTGTAAAAGCGAGATTGTTAATTTTCGAACCATCTTTTTTCTTGTATGTGGCGCGGGCTTTTCTTTTTGTTTTATTATATTTTGACCTAGCATGAACTAAGTTTTGCCTATTTTCTATCGTTTTATCCCTGCAATAAATATTGCGCAACCGTTTAAAGTTATTCTTTTCATCATAACATTGTTTATTAAACCATTTTTGGTTTGTTGGTTTCGTTGTGCGGGAATTCGCACTGTTTATCGGCTGACCAAAAATGGGTTTTACCGTAGTTAAAAATAACTCGGTGAATTCCTGAACGACGTCATCGATAGGCCGTGTATTAAGTGAAGCGGTAAGGTTATGTAATAATTCAATCTCGTTGAACAGTCTATCTTGTAAGAGCGGGGTTTTATCCGTGTCAAAAACTAATTTTATTTTCGTTTCATTACCTTTAGAGGACTTATGTGATACGTTTTTATCATCATCTATAGAAATTTTCATGTTAAACGATAGACATGCATGATCCGAGAATTCGTTGCAGTCGTGCACACAAAAATTCTGGATTAAGCAAAACGTTTCGTGTTTTAGTAGAAGATAGTCAACGACGCTGACTCCCCTGCTAGAGCAAAAAGTGTATTCACCCACATTTTTATCAACCCCCAATCTGCCATTTGCTATTAGAAAACCAGTTGTTTGACAGAGTTGTAAAAGATTTCTACCAGCCGCATCAATAACTGTATCTTTGCTATTTCGTTGTAAATTATAATCATTTACTTGAGTTATCGTCGGTTGAAAATCGTCTAAATACTTATCAAAAATAATATAATCATATTCGTTGGAGGTTCTACAATTTAAATCTCCTGTAATAAATGTAAATCCTAGACTATCAAATTTTACTATATCAGATTCGATTTCTTCAAAAAAGTCAAAGTCATCTCTAGCTTTGGAATTACTTGGTAATCGATATGCATGGCAATGTAAACGTCAGTATTATGTGAAAAGATGGATTTATCTAGTTTTATCCATATAATACCATGGTTGTCTTTGCTAACAATAATTAAATGTTCTTTTAAACATGTTTTGAAATAAACAGATATTCCACCGCTACATCGACCTTGTTTGCTTTTTAGTTTCTGTCCATATATGTGTTCACTTTCGAAATTTGGTATTTCTATATTAAAGGAATTATTGCTATTTATCCATGTTTCGCAAAATAAGACTATATCAAACTGTTGTAAATGATCAATAAAGTCTTCATCACATAATTTCCGTTTCAGCCCATTTATGTTCCAGGATGCTATCCGAATAGTATGGTCCGTGTGACGCCCCTACTGGTGATCTATGGTAGTGTCCTTCGCAGCCTTGTATGGACTTCCGTTAATGTACAGCGTCGGTCCATTGAACTTTACGTTCTTCCCGTCTTCCTTTGCACGCCGCATAACGTCATACAATGGTTTGCGGGCATCACGTACCTCTTTCGGCAGCTGCACCCCTATGCTGATATTTCTGTCCTTCAGCCGTTGTTTTGTAGCGGACTCGAATGAAGCAGCGCGGATTCGCTCCCTATAGTGGAAACCGACGATGATCGGGCGTGGTCGGTGACCTTGAGTGCTTCCCCTGGTGGCTGGGCGGTATGCGAAGTCCAGCCTCATGTCATCGTGCACCTCCAACACTGTATTAATGATGTTTGATATGACTTTAAGACAGTCCTCAGGTCCGGCTGATTTGGCTTCCGGCACGCCATAGAAGACAAGGTTGTCGCGCATGGACCTTGTCTCTAAGTCGAGAAGTTTGGCTTCCGTCTTCTTCTCCAGTGTTTCTAAAGTGCGATACTTTTCTTCTAATTGCGTGCATGATTTGCTAAGTTGTTTAATCTTGGTGCTGACATTTGAAAGGTCCTCAGAGTTTTCATCAATCTTCGAACCTAGAAATTGTGCACAGGTCTCCGTATGTTGCACTCGACTGTCGATGTCTTTTACCTTGGACTTGGACTTGGTTTTATTGCGCTACATAATGCAGAAATGATTTGTTTGTCACCATTTACTATCGCGCGTTTAAGCACGTGCATTTTACGGAAGAATTTCTTCGAATTTCCGGAACTATTTTAAAAACATTAGGCTCAGCCCATAATTTGTTGCAGAATAACCCACAGTTATTTTCCTCTTTATATATGGACCACTAGCCGAGTGCCGTGGTAGAATTAAGAAATAATTGACGGGTAACTGTTGGTTATTGCGGTAATAATCAACGGTTTGGAGTTCCGATGCGTAGGAATTAAACCACGAGGGCGTAGGAATTAAACCACGAAATATTAAGAACCAGCTACTTGTGTAGTGAAGTAATTGAATTCGACTTTGTGCCAAATACTTACGTTTCCTAATAAAATTTCAATTTATCCGACCAGTAGTGCGGGAAAGTATAGAACAATAATATGAAATCACTGCCATGAGAATTGACAACGAAGTTATGCACACCCCTCAACTTTACTACATTAAATCGTTATTATTAATACATAAAACTACCTGAAATTTGGTGTGATTGCTAACACAATGTTGTATAAAAAATCTTTCGATTTAGATTTTTGGAAATTACCGTTTAGCTATTTATTGCGAAATACATATGGCTTTTATGGATTTTGCTGAACAGTGGCGCATTCGATGGGCAGCAGCCGGTTCTACGGCGAAAAAATATTTCACTGACAAAATCATCAAAAGTGAGTCAAATCTATATACGTGAGGTCACATATACATTTTTTTTCTGACATCGTTGCGTCTTTTACCCTTGTTATTACAATTTATAGCAAACTCTTGCATGTGCAACTAGTTCATAAAACAATTGAATTGTCTCTTACTATTTCTGAGATGTGTAAAAAGATTATCGCATCAAATCGGCAAGTAGAGAATTCTTTTGCGATTCTGATTTCACTAAATCGTCATGTATGGCCTCATATTTTCAAAATGATCTTCAAACCCTTAGCTATTTTTAAGATTTACTTTTCTGTCAAGTTGCATTATAACTGAACATTTAATTTGCTTTGTATTAATGCTTTTCTTGTATGATTGTTCACATCTTCAAGTAACAATACTTAAATGTACAATTCTTGCTATACAAATCGCTATTCGCGTTCATCAATGTATTTTGCGCAGAAAGGTTAATTTATTTAACCACAATTATTGTGTCGTTACTCATTCATAATGTCAGATTACCCTGACATTTAAAGATGAAGTTCTGCAATACAATACTGCTTCTTATTCGTTGATAAAGTATATAATTGAATTGAATTATCCAGATGGGGACTTGGAATTTAACAAAGGAAACGTAATACCACCAGCATAAAAACTGTCTGGTGTCTAAAAGGAGCCACATTGACGAAGGAATTTTAACCAATATATCTATCACCATCATACAGTCGGAAAAATGTAAAGTATGGCATGTCTGTGGGTTTGAGGATAAAAGAAAATTGGTTTTTACTTTAAAAGACATTTAAAGTAGCGACCTATGAACGTGTTCCATAAATCAGTACACGTCTGTCTGTATTTCTGTGCGTCCGCCTGCCTGTTTGTGCGTCTGTCTGTCTGCGCGTCTGTCTGTATGTGTCTGTACGTGTTTGTGCGTGTGCGCGCGCGTATGTTCTTTGGTGCGTGCGCGTGCGTGTGTGTGTGTGTCTGTCCGTCTGTCCGCCTTTTACTGAGACCACTATCAATGTATTGTAAGCCTTACAACCGTTCCAGCCCGCGGCTGCAGGGACCGATATACGTACATTGAGCGACAATCAGCCATCTCACAGGCGTGTTCTGTAACACAGTATATACCGGTTAATGAATGCGAACATCTTGATGTACTTTCCTAATGTCAGATCGGCCTGACATTTCGCGGATTTCTGCTATACAACACATTTTATTACTGGTACAGGAATATTTCATATACAAATCACCACATGGGAACTTATATATGACAACAAGAAGGCGACGGCTTTTACGTTTTATCGAGATGTTCGACACTGCTGTTTCTCGGCGAATAAACATTTAGTTTTCTTATAGGATATCAGATTTTAGTTTGAAAAACACATGTCAGCAATGAGTGCACGTACACCGAACCTATGTACAATGGAGTTGTGGCAGAGAGCGCTTAACCGATGTACGGACATCTATACGACGGTTATAGTACACCAACAACAACCACATACACTGTATTATGGTCTAATTACCCCAAAACAGAAGTCACATCCTCAGGGTTACATGCTGTCAGTTAGATAATAAGCACATATGGTTGAGTGCAGGATGCATATAATTTACGAAATACAGTTTAAATGATATGTTTTGATATCATTTTAAAGGTATATATGTAAGCAATAAGAAAAAAGTCTGTTTTTGTGCACTACTTTTGTCTAGTGGTGCCCAGCTTCATAACTTTTGGCCCATGTATTCATGCGCAAAATGGCAACCTCCATGCCCGTCAAAACCGGTGTGTTTTTTCTAAGGTAAATATTTTGAGTTACAACACATAGAATTTGTTGACATACTGTTTTTTCAAAAGGTTATGTCCTCATCTTTCCATGGTGATATATTGGAAAGTAGCTTGGTCATGGTGAAAAGTGAGATCAAACTTTGAATATTTTATATGCAACAATTATTTGCGCATGCGTAACCTTATATACCTTGATGGTCCTGTTCATGAGGATATAACGTCAAAAGTTCAGCTCTCTAAATTACCAGCCTGAATACAACTGCTGTATATGTGCCTGTGCGATGCCTGCATGGTCACACTAGCGAGCACACTGGTCGTTCTCAGCGTGGTAATCATTTTCAAGACATTAAACATATTCAATGAAACACTAAACAATATCACTAAAACAATTACATTCGTTAAATGTTTCTCGACGTGCCCGCAAGAAATCTATGTGTCTGATTTATAATACTTGTGAAACAATAATGGTTAAACACATCGCGGTTTTTGTGTGTGAATAATTGTTGTTGATAAACAGCATTATCCTACTAACGCACCGGACTATTGACAAGACATAAATAAATTATTGGCATTTGTGAACACTATATATTTGCATTGTGTACACATTCAACATTAATGAAAAATACCGTGAACTCCGATTGATAAAACATAATTTAATGATAGAGGTTAGACATTCAAAAAAAGTGGCAATACATATCGGTTTGTTTAGCCATTTATTTATTTTTAATAATAAAGACATTTGCAGAAAACAGATTTACTGGAAACAAAATAGATAAGTAATTATGAAATACAAATTTCAAGCATAAAACAGAACAGTTAATACAAAAACAAATATTAGTTTTTCCAAACCATATTTAAAAATATAGATCTACATGTATACATTTATCATATCAAACATTGCATCTAAATATATGTATATGATTATTATATAGGACAGTTTTCAAGAAAGAAAACTCGTGCAATTAATTATTTTAATTAATGAATTACTCCCAAATGTTCATCGATGTATTACTCATTGCCCTATTGTCGTTGATTAATCATTGAACTGATGAACCGGCACAACACTAGGCCAGAGCCTCAGAAAACGGGCTTGGAACACGGGGTTGGAACACACGGGGTTGGAACACGGGGTTTGGGGTTGGAACACGGGGTTGGAACACGGGGTTGGAAAACGGGGTTGGAACACGGGCGAAAATGCAAGATACAGGAGAGGCCTCGTTGAGGGGGCGACCCTGTGTCTGTTTTGTTCCAGGTGTGAAACACCTATTTGGAGAAAACTATATCTCGGTTTAATGTCTCCTTTTAATTGTCTAACAGCTTATACATGTATAAGTGCTATAGAATGCCATTAAAATAGGTAAAAGCGTGTATATCATGATAAAACAAAACCTGCGACCGTTCGTATAGAATAGGATACAAGAAACGTTCTTATTGAAACACGACGCTGTGTTAAACAGAAAGCGGGAACAATGTCAACGAAAATGATACCGGTATTAAAACGAGGTGTTAAACGTCTGCAAATGGCTAGCAGATGTCTGGGTCCACAAGCGAGTCGTCTGCGCCAGTGAGCTTTAAAGTCTGTTCACATGCGTACTGAGTCAGTGAGTTGTGTAGTGTGTTCACATGCGTTCTGAGTCAGTGAGCTGTGTAGAGTGTTCACATGCGTACTGAACACATGCGTACTGAGTCAGTGAGCTGTGTAGTGTGTTCAATTGCGTACTGAGTCAGTGAGTTTTGTAGTGTTAACATGCGTACTAAGTCAGTGAGCTGTGTAGTGTGTTTACATGCGTACTGAGTCAGTGATCTTTGTTGTGTGTTCACATGCGTACTGAGTCAGTGAGCTTTGTTGTGTGTTCACATGCGAACGAAGCCAGTGTGCTTTGTTGTGTGTTCACAAGCGTACTGAGTCAGTGAGCTAAGTAGTGTGTTCACATGCGTACCGAGTCATTGGGCTGTGTAGTGTGTTCACATGCGTACTGAGTCAGTGAGTCTGTACTGTGTTGACATGCGTAGTGAGCCAGTAAGCTTTGTCTGTTTTAACCTCATACTGATTGTAATCGAGCTTCGTTCCACAATAATTTAGGACGACAATAACCCGAATATCAATTAGGCAGTATGTAGCGAATTCATGTGGTCTGTGATAGTGTCCGCTCACTCTGTGCGAGGCTCTGCTTTTATGTAACCTACTACACCCACGTTATGCTTTTATGTAACCTACTACACCCACGTTATGTTAGCGTGTTTAAGTAACGACCGTTGGTTGTACTTACTGTTTGCCAGTTGTGACAACAAAGTGTGAACTTATACCTTACATAAGATAACATTATATAAATATAACATTAACACACATTGCAGACAGTTTTTATGTAAATGTTTATGCACACAATTACGTACCTATCAATATTTTCCCCCTGGAGGGGGGGGGGGGGGCGGCGGGCATATACAGGACTATAGACTGAAAGCGAATCCCGACAGGAGGGATTCCGGGCACAAGGGAAATAGACTTTGGTGGGATTTTAGATCCCGGTAATATTGGCCCCCGGGGTATTTGATACACATATAGCATCTCCCACTGAGGGGATTTCGACAAAATGCTTGGCTCTAGGGTGGGAATTAGACCCCTAAAATTCGTCAAATTCCCCATGGTCATCCCGCCGCTCCTCCCCTGGGGAAAAATATTGATCGGTGCATTAGTTTATGCAGCTTAGTTTTGTTGCAACATATCAAAATTGAAATGATCTATATGACCATGCTTTATTGGTTTACGAAATGCAGATATTTGATAAACTCGTGTGATATGAACCGATCAGGTTAAGTACACAAGTGAGTGTTCATCACATTTATACGAATACACAAGAAATACCAGATAACGTACGTTCTTGACGAATATCATTTAATAGATTAGTGCAATATTCGATGGACATCTCAACTCATCACGTGCGTTTTGAAGAATGAAATTTCGCC
>CM051024.1:56722270-56927270 GCA_027627225.1 Congeria kusceri | reverse complement strand
CAACTACTTCTCCGGGTAATCTCATGTTAAGGTGTACATGACTTTGTGCGCATCATAGCGACACTGTTGCTTCAGTGCTGTCGCCGTAGGCGATATGTATGCAAAATGAGAAAATGCGAGGTCAGCACATTTTTTTTTTTCTATAATTAATTAAATATGCTATTAGTTCATACGTCATAATCTATAAGTAAACTGTAATGTTGTCACATAATGAGTAAGTTACACCATTTTGCCTTTGAAGTGATATATATTTACGTCACGTTTCATTGACTGTACAAATAAGATAATCATAATCAATATAATGGCTGAGCTTCGACTTAGTTCGTTTTCTCAACAAATAACGTCGCATGATGAAACTAAAATCCATTTTACATATTGTTTGTAATACCGTGTTTAGTTGGTCGCAGAACAACTTGATCACCCGCGTGCTTACAGTTGCTTACGTTATAAAATAGATATCTGAACCATTCTATGTATAAATAATTATTAAATTATATAAAAACTTGCGACATTGACAATCAGTAGAGAAATGTTGTATATTCGCACTTTTTCCATCAATACTGTTTTGTCGCGTCTAGCAAAAGTAGACTTATAATACCAGCATGAGGGTTAATTGGTTAGGAATGTACTTATGTCGCGTGGGTTAACTCACACAAGAATTATTGTGATCAAATTATAGACACTGATATTCAGTAACGGCATCAGTTATTCGAACGAGAACACACTTAGTTGTTAGTACATATATTGCACTTACATAAAATATATGACGTTGAATGTATACTTTTAGCAAATGTAGAGATGCTTTAACCGGTATAAGCTGATCACTATGATTCAAGTTAAGCAACTAAATCAATAATCTCCACACACCGGCCACAGTCGCGGTTTGAATGCATGACACCCCATGATTGTCAGGTGATTGGTAACTGTGTTTGGCTGTTGTAGAGAACGGCACGTACCTGGGTATGGACCTGGGCGGCACGAACTTCCGGCTTGTGCGCGTGGACCTGCGGGACGGCGAGGCGACCACGGCCACTAGGTACTACACCCTGGGCAAGGAGCTGCTCGTGGGACCCAGCGCACAGGTCAGCTCACACGACAGAGCTCTAATGATGAGTGTAACGGTACTTTTCATGAGAAGAATTTGGACGGGTGGTAGGAAAAAATTAAAAACCTCGAATAATATCGAATTGTGTGCA
Organism: Congeria kusceri; assembly: GCA_027627225.1. Classification (NCBI taxonomy): domain Eukaryota; kingdom Metazoa; phylum Mollusca; class Bivalvia; order Myida; family Dreissenidae; genus Congeria; species Congeria kusceri. The sequence continues at coordinate 56,926,074 of CM051024.1, read as the reverse complement.
GTTAAAAAACTTCTCTGGAAAAAAAACGACATGCATGAATGAAAGTACACAAAAAGAAAGCATAGCAATGAATCGGTTTATGTTTTTACATTTGTTTTGTGGTTATTGATGACTGTTGTGTTTAGTTAGTACATATTAATTACACATTGGTTGCACAATTCAGCTTTGTTGTCACAGGATTTTGATACGCATTATTCATAATAGTACAAATGCTGGACCGCAGGTCCGTTAACAAGGTTCTCATAGGCATAATGGCCTTACAGAGCGAAGTTTAGTATAAGACTGAATGCTCATCAGGTGGGATGGTAACAGTTATGGAACCTTTTTTTCGGCTTAGCTGTCCAACCCAACTTTTGACCTTTCTATGACCTTGCAACATGCAATCAAATGTATTGAAACTTCCAAGGGTGTAGTGCGGAATGAATAAATCCTAATACTGCCTCGGTTAATTTCAAAATGTGCGCACTATACTGGTCATAAAAGAAGGGGCACACTAGTCCAAAACTATAGAGGATATATTCGTATCAACTATCAAGTTATCAATACTGAATAATTGAATAAATCAAATAAAGATATAAACACAGTGCGCATGAAATAAAAGCTTTCATATAAAAGAAATGCACTGGTAAATAAAATACCTTGCCGTGAATGTATCGATACTCAATGTATTTATTTATATACCGTCTACGCATTATTTGCTGTGTTGCGCTCTTTCTCTTCAATATTATTTTAATTTTATTATGGAGGCTATCTTGTGCCAAAAATGTAATGATGTACAAACATAGAAATATAAGCGGAATTTTCAGATGTATAAAATCCATTCTCTAAAATAAGAAAGTAAATCATCTAAATTCTATTTTCAAACAAGAAAAGTGCATTATTGTGAAAACAAATCGAATTCTTGATTATCAACTAGATATCTACATAAAAATTAATAAGACAGCAGTCCTTTACATTTGGAAACATTAAAATCAGTATACAGTTCTTTATTTTGACCACTCGCATTATTACCCTGCACTTCTATTTCTTCTCAACGTACTTATGAAAATGTAAAATAACGATTAAGTTTTGGCATCTGACCAACTTACTTTCACACTTCACCGATTGCGATTCGGTAATGACAAATCGCGATTCGGAAATGACAAATCGCAAGTTGCAATTTCACTGACTTCCATATAAGGAAATGCTTACGGAGTTTTCCGAAGTATTCTCCCCGCCCCCAATTTTCTCCGGTGTTGTTCGGGATTCACCGTATGCAAATTAATGTAATCGATGAAGTTTGGCCATGAAATGGTTTACCAGTACAATCAAGAGCTCCGTCTACAAATCGCGCAAGTTAATTTTCAAAGTACTTGCCTGACAGGACAAGTTGGTAGTCAAGCTAATGCACAGCTCTGAAACACTGGCTTAGAGTAATTAATCTAATGAATGAGTCACTAAACACATATTTAGAGCTACTGTTAATGTACATTGTATATGTGCTTAACTCAATTTCTGTGTAGGGCCCAACATGTGCTAGAAGCAAATCTGTTACTTGATTTTGGTAAATATCACAGTGCCAATAACTCCTCTCATCGCTTTTGATCCAATGCATGAACTTTAACAAAAAAGTTCCACAGAAATAAGTATGTGTCTCAACGACTGTTTCTATTTTTTTCATGAAATTGGAAATATATTTTAAATTAAGAAAAAAAGTATCCTAAAGTGCCCTATTTTAAAGCCTTTAAGAACATAAATATGATGTTTCTCTAATGCAATTGTATTTTGAAAAATAATACAAAGGTATCACTCAGTAATTTCTTCTTGTTAAAATAAAAACAATAAATTGGCATTCTCTATCAAACAAAGATTTCAACTGGTCAAATTATATTGACAAACGATTCAAGACCCTCCACATTTTCTGAGAGGGACTTAAAATAAAGCCTTTGGTTGCATGCCTTATATAACCCAAAAGAACAAGGCTGTACAGAAATCAGTTAATATTTACATAGAAATAATGAAATTCTGAACATGTTATTATATTAAGTTCATTATAATAACAATTACATGTCATTTTTAAGAACCTTGCATAATTATTGCACATGTACAAGTGTATGTTGTTTTTTTCAGGACATACCCAGTTGTGAATCAAAACATTACCATATACTAGTAACTAGCACAAAGATATAAGTAGGCCTACTGCTTTTTGTGAGTGAACATAATGACAATGGAAATGGTCGCTTTTATAATTTTTACACATGTCTTTTCTTAAAGCTTAATCTAATTAATACATTTGCCATGAACATACATTACCAATTACTTTTGATATAAAATATACACACAAGAATTTTTTTAACTGATAAACTAAAATATGTCACAATTAGGTTATGTGACAGATTAAAGTACTGTAGTTAATGTCTTCTGTATGACAGAAACTCTCAGAACAGCTTTTGCTCACACTCACAGCCGACACAGGCATTTGTGGAATCAAATATCAGCTTTTTTAACAATTGTCAATATGTATACGCCGTGGTAGCTGAAATAATTCGCGTTCAGAATAAATCTGAACAGCAAAAACCATCAAAAGACTCTATGGCGGCAATATATATTGACCAACGCCGTGGTTTCTGCTGAAATATATCTTACATTACCGAGACAGATAGATGGCTTAATAAATTCCATAGATAATACGAACATATATTTCTTTCCGGTGTCCGGATTTACATACTGTCCGGATGTATTTACGTAACTTTGCTAGAATGTATATTTGACATAAACGGTTTACAGTACTGTAGACCTTCCACTAAATCCGGTAATTTCCGATGATGCACGAGCGTTCGATAGGCTCCTCCCACATTCTTATTGACATTTTCCATATATGGGCATGTGCAAAATTCGATACTTGTTTCTTTCGAGTTTTGTAAACCGAGAAATGTAAACGGCGACTTTCCATTTGCGTTGTTCCACTGTCGCTTTGTCAGATGAACTTTTTCGCATATTCAAAACATTGAATTAAGTAAAGCTAGATCTTTTTTATGAGAAATTATTCAATAGAATGGATATTATATAGGATTTTGGTTTTCTACCGATTCCTTTTCCATAACATAACATTAGAAATTGCACAAAACCATGTTGCGATTAACTAACAGCGAAAGAGCGGAATTATATTTCTTAAAATAAAATCGTATTTCTACAATTGCACGTGTAATCTTGAAAACTGCAAAATGTTAGTTAATTTTTAACCGCTTTACATTTGTAATTTGTCGATTTGTACAAAATTTTTCTACAAAAAACATTTGTACATTTTTGGCACAAGATAGCCTCCATATTTTATTAGGTTATCCTTAAGAAACTGAAAATGACACATATCTGTCCGTAATGTTTGAAAAGATAAAGTAACGTAAAAAATATATAATGATACGCAAGGAGGAGTATAGTATTATTTAGTATGTGAGTATAGTGTGCCGTTCGCATACGTGCTTGAAGAATTTTATTAAAACTTTAAACATTTATCACCCATATTAAAATGAATCCATAGGCCAAGATCGGTAAATCTAGTTTGAACGTTGTCAAAATATTGGGCATTTTTACACTTAGAATTTTACATTCAAACCTATTAGGATAGGTTGAAGTTTTTCGGTAATCTAGTTTCTTATAACGCGTTGAGGGATTAAATTCAAACTTAAAACATGTATTTCCCAGATTAAAATAGACCCAAAACTCAAGTTTGGTAACTCTAGTGCGAAATTTGTCAAAATTATGGGCCTTTTTACACTTCGGAATTTTACATTTAAGGCGGGTGGGGTGGCGGCGTCAATTTTTGGTTTCTGCTGTCTAACTTGAGAATGAGTCTTACATAGATACCTTAAAGCGAAACTTCAATTTGGATTGCATATAGGGAGGTGTCAAGGTCAAGATCAAGGTCATTGTTACTAAAATGGAAAAAACAGTTTCTGCTCAATAACTGTAGAACAAATTGAGATATTGTACTGAAACGTGGTTTTTAGAGATACCTTATATTGAGACCTTGCTTTGGATTGCATATGGGATGGGTAGGGTCAATGTCACCGTTACTATAAATCGAGAAACAGTTTCGGGTTTATAACTTTAACACGAATTGAGCTATTGTAATAAACAACTGCATATGAGGTGATTTGGGTTAATGTAACTGTTTCGAAAATAGTAAAAACAGTTTTCACTCAATAACTCGAGGACCAATTGAGCTAGGTCAAGGTCACCGGTACTAAAAATAGAAAAAATGGTTTGTGCTTGAAAATGCAAGAAAGACTTGTGCTATTAAAATGAAACTGAATCTGTAAATACCTTTTGGTGAAACAGCGGGAGGGGTCAAATTTAACTTTATTTAGGTGACCCTTACTAGCCAAACACTTTGTTTTAGAAAAAATGCTAATTACTCTGACAAGTACAAGAAAAGTCGATCAATATCTTTTTAAAGGTATTTCTTGTCTCACAATTACTTAATACTTGCAGTGTACACAGCATTTTCTTTTTGGAATGTTAATATGTTCAGAATAACATTTGTTTAATACAGAGTGAATGACCTCAGCTGATAAACACTGTACTGTATGTTCTGATTTAATATAGACGCTTTCTGTCTTTAAATCGCAATTACCTCTAACCATGTTTGTTAATGTATAATCCGATTTCAGTTGGTCAAATGATAATTAAACTTCATTAACATTACATATGATAACATGTTTCCAGGTAAAATATACTACGTTCATCTATTTCAGTTGTTTGACTACATCGCAGTGTGTCTGAAGTCGTTTCTAGAAGAAGGAAAGTTTGCCAATAAAACATTGCCATTAGGTAAACATTTTTAATGAAAAAACTAAGATATTAAAATAATTTCTTCCTACTCATTATAACTGTCATGTGATAACGTGTTTTGCAGTTAGCTAAGAACGACCACGATATATAGCCTTTCTTAGAAACACAACATTCACGTGTCTCTTAGAGCTCTCTGTGCTCGGGCAAGTACGCGCAGTTTTGCATTGAACTGTTCATCCCAAATACTAGTAGTTATATTGGAATTATATAAATGAACACACTGTATGCTGAGGAACTAGAGTACCCTCATTACACGTGGTGTTACAATAGTGTTGAGTTACCAACGAACAGATGTGATAAGGGGTAGATTTGGCAATTAAATTAAAATCAAATCCTAACGTTGTTTGGATCTGACAACATCGTATAACAGGTCACGTGCAATTGACCTTTCGAACAATAAAATATCAGCCCTGCAACGCCCAATGAAGTTGCTTGTTGCACAGCAAAGTTTGGCCACGGTTTTTGAAAAGTGATGCATTTCCAGCTGATCCTCGGGAATAAATCATTTACAGTTAATTTTCACGCGGATAACAATGGATAAAGTGGTACCTTAGGCGACTACACATCCAAAGCTCACGTTAATTTCGTGCATAGTGTTTGTGGTTTATATATTAAGTTATACCACAACATTTTGAAGGCAACAGTTTGATTGGCTTCTGGAAACGTCATTTGAACGTAACCCCTAATGCGAAGTCATCAGATCTAATCATCGGATAATATACTAGCGTCAGGTAAATTATCTGCACATAAATGTATTGCTCTTTCAAATCATTAGACCCTGATATCATAATAAATTATGTTCAACGAGTAATCTATTATACACAAAAGAACAGTAAAGCTTGTTAATTGTGTGCAATTAATCCGTTAACAGGTTTCACGTTCTCGTTCCCCTCGCGGCAGACTAGCCTGAAGCACAGCAAGATCTCCACGTGGACGAAGAGTATCACGTGCACGGACGGCCCGGGGCTCGACTCGGTCGTGCTGCTGGAGGAGGCAGTCAGGAGGCTCGGGGTAACACGCAACCGATATTTATAAAGATTCTTATTTAAACCTGTATGGCGTATAAAGTGTAAATTTCATCCAATATTCCTTGTTTTAAGTTAGATATTAGAGAAGTAATTTCATACAATTGATATAAAAGCGTTAAAATATTTTTTAAGTCGAATTATTATATCCCTTGGCTTAAGGTACAGTATTTCAAGATAAGTATTTTTGTTGACAAATGTTTGTTTTAGTGTAAGAATTTTTTTTTACTTGAAATTTGGATTGTTGGGATGACCGTTGTTGTTGGAAGTTTTACTGTTCTACAGCGAGCCATTTTGTTGTTTAAATACACGAGTCCTGTGCAGGCATGTATGCTCGGTGAGAGGTTGGTCTGCCTACGAGGTGTTGCCGAATACACGAGTCCTGTACAGGCGTGTATGCTCGGTGAGATGTTGGTCTGCCTACTAGGTGTTGCCGACAACGTAAGTCTTCATGTTCCAGGTGGAGGCCATGCCGGCCCACGTGGATGTGGTGGCCAGAATCAGCGACACGACGGGCACCCTGCTCGCCGGAAATCTCCTCGACAAGAACTGCAAAATAGGCCTCATACTCGGTAGGTACCTGGGGTCAGTGTACTTTCATCAAACAGTGTATGTACAAACAGTTTATGTTAGAATTGCAGCATAATTTAGCCTGTTTGTTGAACATTACCTCTATACATATAGACATGATAATAAAACTGACCTTTCAGTCAGTTTATCCACTTTGGGTATTATGTTTAATCAACACACATACGATATGTCTGTTGTCTCAGACGCACACAAAGCTGCTGCGCGTGATCCGTATGAGTTGCAAGCGGACACGTGAACACGTGATCATCCTGCATGTACATTTGATAGAATAGGATAGGATAATTTATTAAAAGTCACCTGTGTCATTGTAGTCCGGAGCGTACACTATGCTGCTATAAGTATTGATATTTCAGTTAGTTTACAATTAGTGGGTTTATCATTTAGCAATGGTGTATAACAACGGGACACATATATATTTCCATGACAACAGTAACGCATGTATGCCAGTTTTACATACATTCTAATTTATATCACATAAGGTCTTATACTATATACGCCAGACAATTATTTTAACTCGTGTATAACAAAACAAAATATATGTCTTACCGGCTGACGTAATAGCAAGCTTACACAATCGTTACAAAAATCCACATAAAATATGTTTACACATACACGAGCTACAATATTAGTACAGTTTTATTTTATCTTAACCATAATATTTTCAGTATATCTTCGCAATTGCATTATCCCTGTATTGTCCGCGCAGATGCAACTCCTCACTTCCAAATTGATCATAAAATTATGCTAATTCCGTAACCTTTTCACAAGCTTAATATGCCATTTTACTTGATTTCATTGAGTGCATTTAGTATAATAGAGTATAGATGTAAAACGTACGTCTCTAACTTAATGGAATACTGGGTATAGTATCCGAATGAAATGATGTACGTATAAGGCCATCGAATGACACACGATATAATAGCGTATAGTTCAACTTTTAAAACTAATCAAAACGCTAACAGCGTAGAAAAACTGTTCGCGAGAAAAGAAACGTTTATGAGTAATCATCAGTTGAAATTGATAAAATCATAAAGCGTTTGTAACGCTTAACGATGCAATAATTTGGAGTGTTTCTGTTGTTTTCGTTGAAACTGTTGACATAACGTGGAACATTTAAATAAAGTAAATAATTCAGCGTGAAATATAGAAGTCGGAATGGAATGGCCGAGTGGTTAAGGCTGTAAATACGCAGGTCCCGGTTTCGAACCCCGGTGGGACCTTTTTTTTATTTTATTTTATTTTTTTCTAAATACTTATCTTGTTATTATACTTAAGTTTTTAGTTCCGATGCTTAAAGCTGTCAAGTTAATACATTTAATGGCATACTTCAAAAAAAGCGAAAATCTGTGAACAAGTCCCTTAAGGCGTTTTCTACATAACTTTTTATCTCGGTTTTATTATTTATTAAATTTCTCAAGACTTTTGCCAAGAAAACTTGAATTTGTTCCCGAAACATAAACGTATCTATCATACTCGTATTGAAATTATGATTATGGGATCGTGTTTTTTTTAAGGTTATTCACATCACTGTCTTTGTTAGATTTCTCGCTAAGATGCACGTGGTGATGTTCAAGTCTTTTAAAACATAAAAAAGAAACCCAATTATACAACATGTTTGCAAATACGGTTAAAAACCTTGAAGAGCAGACTTAGCATTTATATAAATTTATATATTTTAAATATTTAGGATCTTGGTCTTCATCGTTAATCACCACACATATATAACAGTTTACTTGTTTTATTTTTGTGTGGGAAATTTTGTTATCACACATTTAGTTAATCTAGTAGGCTTGTCTATACAATTTAAAGTGATATTATTTATTAAAATTATAATAAAATCACAAAATGCACGTACAAGTTAAATAATTACTTAATAATAAATCATAGATGATAAAAAATAATTTGTAAGTAGTGAACGAATATATTTGTAAGTAAATTCTTGAATGCAAACGGAATTATATGCATACCAGCAATATTCAACGGGCCAAACTGACCGATGATGCGTATTTGTTCGGAGCATCGATTGTTAGTGCTTCGTAGCCTACAGAGTCTAAACTAAGTCATACGATGCGTGCTCTCGATTTTCCATACAGTTTAAAATTGATCACCAAGTAGTATTTGCCAAATACATTGCACTAATTTGTCAAAATATGCAGATAAAGAATCGGTAACAAGAAGTAACAAATTTTCCCAACGAGTAATATAACCGATGGAGCGCTTTAATTTAGTGACTATTTCAGGACACCTAGGTCAATACTTTATGTCAGGACACCTAGGTCAATACTTTATTCCAGGACACTTAGGTCAATATTTCGGTTACATACAAGTAAATAGCGAAAATTGGAGAGTGATTTAAGTTTGAAGTAACATTTTAAGTGTGCCTCTCGGGCGATACCACTTTACACAACCATCTCGACTAATCAAGTTCTAAGAACACCGTACCAGCATAATATTCTGTTTGTTTGTTTGGATTTTTCGCCGTATTCAACAGTATTTCAGCGCATAATATTCTATACATACATCTGAACTTAGCCCAGAAACAGAGCGATAGCCGATAATGATTGTAATAATCAAGTGTCGCTCCCTACGTTTGTTTTCAATTATCTATAGACTCAAATTAAAAATCGAGAAATAAATTGAGTGCTTGAACCTAGCAGATGGCAAGTGCACCAGGTGGGGTTGGTTTATGGTGTATGACACAGATGGCAAGTGCACCAGGTGGGGTTGGTTTATGGTGTATGACCCAGATGGCAAGTGCACCAGGTGGGGTTGGTTTATGGTGTATGACACAGATGCGGACCTGTCTTACTGGGCACAGTGACATTCTCTGGTGACATACACAATCTTGAGATGTGTTTTTACATGCGCATGCGAATGTTTTGGATCAATTCAACGACGTATGGTTGGAATACTGATTCATTATAAGATAGAAGTGTTTAATGTGTTTATTGCAGATGCATTGTAACACATGTATAATATATATAACAATATCAATATGACATTACGTACTTACGCGCATTAACAACAAATGTGTCCGTCAAACATTCTGATTGGCAATGTGATCAAAAGTTTTCATTAAAACTTCATGAGCTCAAAAGTTCTGATTGGCACTGAGCTTAAATTTCTGATATTACTGGCAATAAGCTCGAAAGATGTAGACCGGCAAAGAGCTAAACAATTCTGATTGATAATCAGGTCAAAAGATCTGCTTAATAAAGAGGTCAAACAATTTGAGTGAGCTAAACATTCCTACTTGTAATAAGCTCATACACAGAATGTGCGTGTATTTGTCAGTACTGGCGTTGAATGTTCGTGTATGTGTCAGTACTGGCGCTGAATGTACGTGTATGTGTGAGTACTGGCGTTGAATGTACGTGTATGTGTTAGTACTGGCGTTGAATGTGCGTGTACGTGTCAGTACTGGCGCTGAATGTACGTGTATGTGTCAACATTGGCGCTTAATTTACGTGTATGTGTCAGTACTGGCGTTGAATGTACGTGTATGTGTCAGTACTGGCGCTGAATGTACGTGTATGTGTCAGTACTGGCGTTGAATGTACGTGTATGTGTCAGTATTGGCGTTGAATGTACGTGTATGTGTCAGTACTGGCGTTGAATGTACGTGTATGTGTCAGTACCAGCGTTGAATGTACGTCTATGTGTCAGTACTGGCATTGAATGTACGTATATGTGTCAGTACTGGCGTTTAATGTACGTGTATATCTCAGAACTGGCGTTGAATATACGTGTTCCGGTATGTGTCAGTACTGGCGTTGAATGTACTTGTATTTGTTTATACTGGTGTTGAATGTACATGTATGTGTCAGAATTGGCGTTGAATGTAAGTGTATGTGTCAATATTGGCAATTGAATGTACGTGTATGTGTCAATGCTGGCGCTGAATGTAATAGTTTAAATGCGAGTATTTTATATTATCAGGTCATATGTTTTTTTCACCTTATTCATATTTGTTCTTGCTATAGGACTTCGTAATTATACATATATTATGGACATATTATAACATGATCGCTTTACTAGTTTTATATTATTTATAACGTTAAACAATGAATGGTTACCATGAAAACACATTACGTGATACAAAATGTTATGAGCATATTAAATCAGACATTTTTTCATTTTTGCTTTTATTTGCATGGTGAAAATGAACCCCAATAAAATGGTATGAAATGTAAGACTACGAAGCGAACTTCTTCATGCTAAAATATAGTTTCGAGAGAGTTTTCTATTAAATCTCTCATTGAGTATATTTACACTCACATAAATAAATAATGTGTAGATTGCATATTTCCATTCATGAAAGGCGATACATACAATCAAAGATAGCAATACAATATATGGCTTTCAAAACGATTGTAAATCTCGCTGTTCTAGACACTCAATAGGGATTTCACCTTGTAAATCTCGCTGTTGTAGACACTCGATAGGGATTTCACCTCGTAAATCTCGTTGTTCTAGACACTCAATAGGGATTTCACCGTGTAAATCTCGCTGTTCTAGACGCTCAATAGGGCTTTCACCTTGTTGTACACCTTTAACATGTTTACAGTTTCGTGGAACAAATATATCATGATGGGATTTTAATCATTTAATCATTTTGAAAAAAAAACAACAACAAATAAATAGTGTTTAATTGTGTGCAAACAGGTGTCATAAATGGCCCGATGGGTCGTCCTTAATGGTATTCCAAATCACAAACAGACAAAATGGCATCAGTTTTATATATGTTAATGCATTATGACATGTTATTTTTAAGTGATACTTTACTGTAAGGCAAGGTTGGGTTTTGTAACTGACATTATCTTTATGTTTCTATAGTAACTCCTTTTCTGTCTATAAATAGTAACGACATCAACTTACACGAATATACGAAACTAATGGATACACGGTAATAGAAACATCTTCAAGGTGTGTACTAATCCTTCCTGTTATAGGTAGACCTTGTCTGAACACTTTCCTTTGTTCTTTATTGAAAATATGTAATGACGCTGTGAACTTCTGAACTACATATACCGGCATATCCAATTATCTAGGGAATTAGTTGGCTGTCTTAACATCAACCCTAAAACTGATCTTTATATTTAACAATAGACGTGTAAAATGCATACGAAACCACTTCATTATTTCTTTGTTTTTAAATTCGCGCCTAATGAAACTTTTCACATCTATTGTGCGTGATTCCCATTTACGAGGATGGTATGCTGTTATCAGCAAAATTACCCTGATTAAAAGGTACATTAGCAATTTATTGTCAAATTATCGCAATGTAAGTGTGAAAGCATTGCAACCGCATTGTAGCATCGCCTGGTGTTATACACTCCTACAGCTTCAGCCACACATTCCCGATTTGTACTACCGTTCTTGAGCCGACAGCGTCCCGAATCAAATATGTAAAAAGTCGGGACAATATTCTGAGATTCGGGGGCTCGAAATTCAGTTTTTGATCATACGATCGAATATGTCCCGACAACGTCCAGACACAGTTTCGACAGAGTCCCGACAGCGTCCCGATTTTCCAGAATGCGATCCGACAGTTTCCCGACAGTGCCCCGAAAGCGTCCCGACAGCGTCCCGACAGAGTCCCGACATTTCCGACTGTTGTATTATTGGTAACGTTGCGCTATCGGGACGCTGTCGGGAGCCGTTATTGGGAATGCATGACTGCCGCCGCACATCACTCCAGACCAGATATTTATACATAATTTATAATGCATTATCAATTCCGTTCCACAGGACATTGTCTCGATACCATTCCGACACCGTCCCGAATTTGAATCGATACAGCCAATTCTTTCCCGACAGAGTCCCGACTATACAGCTTCGGCTGAGTCTACTACGAATGTTAAGGGACAACACTTACTGTCGGGAGTGCTTGGCCGATCACGCCGAACGTGTCTCAATGATTCCCGATTCTAAGGACAGCGTCCCGAAAGCGTCCAGACAATTCCGGACAGCGTCCCGGCAACGTCCCGATTTTCCCGATTTTTAAATTATTTTTATCGTAGCGCTGTCGGGACGCCGTCGGGAGCCATTATCGGGAATGTGTGACTGAGGCTTTAAACACAGATATAATATACTTAACTATATGTAAAGAAAATGCATAAATAAAGACACGCACTTCGTGTGCTCCCTGGGTAGTTTGTGAACTGTTTCTGTTGTACAATTTATATTTTAGAAAATATATGCAAACATTGTCACCGTATGTGAACTGTCGAAGTGCACACGAGCATGGCAAGAAAAAATATAACAATATGCCGTATGTAAATAAATTATGAGTTAACGAAAATAACGTTTAAAACATCACGCAAATACACGTATGTTTTTACGACAGAGTTGTCGGTTTTCAGGATTTTTGCGTGTAAGTGGTCTGCGTAACATTTAATGCAATTATCTCTTTTCAATGGATCAATATTCATACAATAGAAATACACAGTGGTGGCATAATTTGATATGTTATTCTTTATTGTATTCACAGTATCGATAATGTATTTTAGCTCTGATAAAATGGTGAATGGTGTGTTATTACCAGTTTTATTTCCAGTACTCGATTTTCAGAAACGTATTAGAGATATCAGGGGAATCTCTATGTGTGAAGTAATAACGAAACAGTATGACCATGCATGTATATTGATATTCCTTATCGTGAGATTGGAATCCCAAATGTCTGTAGAAATATTAAAAGAAAATTTCGTTGGAAGAGCGTCTGATTTAGTTAGTCTTGACATTTTAAAGGCCATTTAAACACGAAATCAACAGTGTAGAGTGCCGTCGAAAAGAGAATTTGTAATGTAATATATCGACTACATATTGAAACAAAAACTTAGTTAAAACATAGTTATCGTACTACTCACACTTGAGTAATGTGGAGCAGGCGTGTGTTCAGGCGAACATATCACATTAAATAGTTTATTATTACAGATATTAAGACATGAACTTGTAAAATAATTATTAGTTTAATAACTGTTTTATTACATTATATATATTTTAGAAAACTATAAATTGTATAGATGTCAATGTTAGATACGCATACATATTCTAGGAACTGGATCGAACGCGGCATTTGTAGAATACATTCACAACATCGAGAAGTGGGACGTCTGTTACAAGGATGACGACCCGTCGGACATAGTGAGTATACGTGACTACATACAACAATAAGTGTAATGACAAAGAACACACACACAATAACAACGGATCAACAGAGATACGATGTGTTGAACGTTCTGTAGCAATTTTATGAGCTGAACATTTTGTTAACTCTTTTTACAAACATTACAATAGTGCTATACTTGTATTTTTTCCGGAAATCTACATTTTTATTTACACATTGGCATTAAAGTTATTGGTTTTGATCACTATATGCATGAAATATTGAACTGTTTTAGTAATTTGGAAAGACATTTTGCATTGGTTTGATAACACACACGCTTCAAACATATGAACGAAGGATAAATAATAATCTTAATTAGATACAACGCATTTATAATAAAACATATCTTTCGAAAAATCAAAATGAATCCATGAAGTACTTTAATCTAGTAATAATCGTGCTTGCAAATAATAAATATATTACAGACATGTGCTGAAAAAGTACGGATGTTACATTGTATTAATATCATGTAGACTACACTATTAAATGGTTACCAATTGCATTGTTGTTATGAGAAATGGTGCTTATGGCTATATGCATGCCTATATATTAGACCGACATGTATTGTTGGATTTAATCTGATGTACATTCGAACGCGCAGTTATGGAACAATGGGATAATTGATATATGCGTAGCTATACGTTACATGTAGGTCGACATTGCTTCTGAATGTTGGTTTAAACGTGCAGGTACTGGCATGGCGAGAATTGCAGTCAGATATGTGACATATGTTTTGTTGTATTTCAACGGAGCGATACTAGGTTATTGTAGGTCTACCAGACACATATGTTGTATCGATGGCTCGCCTATTGACACTACAGGGGGACGAACAGCAGTGAGAGCATGCCAGATTGTGCGCAGCGTTTATTTTTTTCTGACGTATTGTCAGAAAAAAAGCGTAGTGGCTGCCTTAACTGATTCTCAAATGTTGTTATACGACAATGCATTTTATGATTTACTGGATTTTTTGTGTGTGAAAACATAATTAATTTCTTTAGTAGAAATGACATTCGGATTGTTCGTTATCGACTATAAATTTTCATCTCCTGGACATTTCTCTATTTAATGTTAATGTTACGTGTGCCGTTCATTGATTCACACGTTTAAATCCTTTCTTAACTATTGCAAAAGTACTAAAACAGAAGACGTAACTATTGCTGATATAGATGAATGTATTTGATTAAAGATTGCTCGTCAAATTAATTTAATGTAAGTTTAATAAAGACCTGTATAATCTATTTCGCAGTATGGCAGAATATGCTTTAAATAACATTGTTCCTTTGCATTTTAGTATAAAATTACCACTTTGGTAATTTTCACTGTTACACAGTTTTTGCCGATTACAGTAAATAAAAGGGACTGTCAACGATGTCGGACTCAAAATTATTAAATGACGTCATTATTTTGACGTCATGACGTTATGAGTCCCGCTAAATTTTTCAGTTGAACCCATTTAAAATGTAAACACAAACGTTGGAAAAAAGAAAATGTGTTGATTTCGGTGTAAAATCGTATTTTATTTCACTCGTGATCATCGAAAATATTACACCGAAATCAACAAATATCCTCTCTTTATTAAATAGCCATAAACCTTTGCATTTATATATTGATTGTGTTGTGTCGTGTGAAGTACATGTTTATCATTACAGTCAGGTATAACACAATACAACTTTTGCTTAAAATTAAAAATCAAAGGGCAACACTTGTGTAAATATCGGTTTTAATATAACGGAACAACGCAATGTTACACTATTATTATTATTACACTACACTATTGAAAGGGTGACCTTTGAAACTTTTGATCAATTTTATTAGATGAATAAAGTATAGCATTATTTGATAAATATGTGTCAAACATTATTTCATTAAACATTATATACGTTAACCATGTATATCCTACACTCGTATCGAACTTGATGAATAATGTTATTTTCAGAATGACTATTATAAATGTTTTATTATATTCTGTGACAGAATTATATTCATTGTTGAGGAAAATATTAATAATTAATATAAAAGAAAATGGAACGTCAGTTTCATCAGCCGTAGAGAGGCTCTTAATTACAACTAACGGTTCTTTATTTAAAGCAAAGCCAATTACTTGAACAACATAGCATACATAACGGAGAATGCGAAACAGACACAAGCATGATTCGACGTGACGGTTACGTTCACACATATCCAGTTATAACTAACATGGCTTTACTGTGCAGAATAAATGTAAATGTTGCACTTAAATCACGCCCTTAATATTGATGTCATGTCGTTCACGACATTTGCTAATCTAGTTTGACCAAGGTGAAGTTATTTCTATAGAATATCGTCTCGTTTGTCATAGAATATCGTCACTTTGTCCGAAATAGCTAACAAATGTCGTCGATGACATGACACTTAAATTAAGGACGTGATCAAAGTGCGACATTTACTGTAATGCACGTTATTCCTTTGTGTACTGATGATGTACTAATCCAGATACATGTACATGTGTTTGTGTCCGTAATAACTAATCCTCTTTCTGATTACATACTGGTTAGGTAGCTATTTAGATGATTACAACACGTTCCTTGTTACAGGTTGTAATTAACTGCGAATTCGGAGCCCTGGGTGACAACGGATGTTTGGACTTTATGAAGACAGAGTTCGACAAAGAACTTGACACCTATTCTAACCACCCTGGTTCTTATACGTAAGAACAAAACTACTGTAACTATATTTATTTGTGTGTGTGTGTGTGTGTGTGTCACTGTATACGAGCGCACTGGAATACAGCCCTTTATAGTAATTTCAAATATTGATTTAAATTATCAAGTAAATTGTACACTTGAGGTAGTAGTTTGGACATCCCCTAGCCTTCAATATTGCATACGGTGTAAGGTCTGTATACATATACCAGTTCTGCAATTCACATCTATTCTCATCATGCTTACATCTTAGTAATGCATCCGACCATAAATGAATGTGTATTTCGCTTTCTGTAATCAGGAGTTTATATAGTTTATAATTGGTTGAATATATTAACAACATTTCCCGTTGAGATATTTTGAGTGCAACTGTTCCATATTAATTTTATACTGCCGAAACATTTCTTTGTAATTTGTTATTAACGTTGTATAAACGTTGGTCAAACACACACACACACGCGCACACACGCACGCACGCACACACACCCACACACACACGTACATACAAAACATACAAGAAACTAAGATATTCCGTTTAGCCCAGCGATAGGCGCGTTAGGCATTTTATCATTGCATTGAAGTGATCGTGATTCGAATGATTGCAGATACTGCTCTTGGAGAGACCACCAGTTGTTTTCGCTTTATTTGTTTGCTGATTTTATTTTGTTATGTTATATGTTGGAATGTTTTTGTTTTGTGGATAAGGTGTTTTATGATATAATTGAAAATTACTTATAATGCAACAGAGAATCATATGTCGCAGTTGGTTACCATTTTTAATGTTATAAAATCACTGACACCTATGAAATAATAAAAGTTCATACGGGGTACAAGTAAATCATTCGTTCCGCTGTGGTGTAATATTCCCTGTTGCTCATAGTATGTTTATGTGGAGGTATAAAACTATTGATATTTTACCGTAACTTAAAGGTTCGAGAAACACTACAGTGGCCATTACCTTGGGGAGCTGGCGCGACTGGCACTCGTCAAACTGGTGCGCGGAGGTTTTCTGTTTGTTGATCAGCCATCGGCTTCGCTGGAAGAAAGGTGGTCTTTCACCACAGCGCATGTTACCGCCATTGAAAGGTAAAACCTACACACCTACATGATCTTAATGCCAATGTTATAATAGACTGATCCGGGTTTTGCCACGAATATATTAAACACCTCCACAGCTATTGATAAATGATTACCTTCCATTCGTCGAAAATCACAAACATTACCACGTGTTCTTTAGAATATCACAAACATTATGCACGTTCTCTTTTGTATGAAATAGTTTAACCTCTGAATACACGATATCCAAGTGCGAAGATTGGGTAATATTGCAGATTAATTTGAATATAATTGATATTTGTGGAAGCGTCTATAGTATGTGTTTTATTTATACATATTTATTTAATCACCGAAATAACATTAAAACATTTAAACATGAATTCCATATTTATCAACTGCAGGTGTTGCGTATGAGTTGACTGTTTTGCTGTGAAATCATGTATATACCGATGTTGTTAATACAAACGTGCATGCTTTTTTGAACTAGTGATTCTGCAGAGAGCTCAAAGAACACCATGTCCGTGTTAGCGGAGTTCGGAATCCATGAACCGGCCGAAGATGATGTTCTTCTCGTTCAGGAGGTGTGCGAACTCATGTCAACCCGCGGCGCGTATATAGTGGCTACAGGTATACTCAGCTATTTATTTGCGTGTATATAGTGGCTACAGGTATACTCAGCTATTTATTTGCTTGTATATAGTGGCTACAGGTATACTCAGCTATTTATTTGGGTGTATATTGTGGCTACAGGTATACACAGCTGTTTATTTGCGTGTATATAGTGGCTACAGGTATACTCAGCTATTTATTTGTGTGTATATAGTGGCTACAGGTATACTCAGCTATTTATTTGGGTGTATATTGTGGCTACAGGTATACACAGCTATTTATTTGCGTGTATATAGTGGCTACAGGTATACTCAGCTATTTATTTGCGTGTATATAGTGGCTACAGGTATACTCAGCTATTTATTTGCGTGTACATAGTGGCTACATGTATACACAGCTATTTATTTGCGTGTATATAGTGGCTACAGGTATACTCAGCTATTTATTTGCGTGTATATAGTGGCTACAGGTATACTCAGCTATTTATTTGCGTGTATATAGTGGCTACATGTATACACAGCTATTTATTTTGCGTGTATATAGTGGCTACAGGTATACTCAGCTATTTATTTGCGTGTATATAGTGGCTACAGGTATACACAGCTATTTATTTGCGTGTATATAGTGGCTACAGGTATTCTCAGCTATTTATATGCGTATATACAGTGGCTACAGGTATACACAGCTATTTATTTGCGTGTATATAGTGGCTACATGTATACACAGCTATTTATTTGCGTGTATATAGTGGCTACAGGTATACTCAGCTATTTATTTGCGTGTATATAGTGGCTACAGGTATACACAGCTATTTATTTGCGTGTATATAGTGGCTACAGGTATACACAGCTATTTATATGCGTGTATATAGTGGCTACAGGTATACACAGCTATTAATTTCTGTGTATATAGTGGCTACAGGTATACTCAGCTATTTATTTGCGTGTATATAGTGGCTACAGGTATACACAGCTATTTATTTGCGTGTATATAGTGGCTACTGGTATACTCATCTATTTATGTGCGTGTATATTGCGGCTACAGGTATACACAGCTATTTATTTGCGTGTATATAGTGGCTACAGGTATACACAGCTATTTATATGCGTGTATATAGGGGCTACAGGTATACACAGCTATTTATATGCGTGTATATAGTGGCCACAGGTATACACAGCTATTTATTTGCGTGTATATAGTGGCTACAGGTATACTCATCTATTTATATGCGTGTATATAGTGGCTACAGGTATACTCAGCTATTTATTTGCGTGTATATAGTGGCTACAGGTATACACAGCTATTTATTTGCGTGTATATAGTGGCTACAGTTATACACAGCTATTAATTTCCGTGTATATAGTGGCTACAGGTATACTCAGCTATTTATTTGCGTGTATATAGTGGCTACAGGTATACACAGCTATTTATTTGCGTGTATATAGTGGCTACAGGTATACTCAGCTATTTATTTGCGTGTATATAGCGGCTGCAGGTATACACAGCTATTTATTTGCGTGTATATAGTGGCTACAGGTATACACAGCTATTTATTTGCGTGTATATAGTGGCTACAGGTATACTCAGCTATTTAGTTGCGTAAATTTAGTGGTTTCGGTATAAATAGCAATTTATTGCGGTTATATATTAACTACAGTCATAATTTGCGCTGATGTAGTGGCCACGTGAATAAACAACGGTTTATTTTCGCGTATATAGTAGCCACCTGTATAAACAACATTTATTTGCGCGTACATAATGGTCACGGTATAAGTAGCAATTTTATATATAAGCTACAGGTAAAAACAGTATTTATTTGCACTCATGAAGTAGTGTAGATACAAATATAAGCATTATGTTGCGCGTATATAGTGGCAACGTTATAAATATCAAATTATTTGCGTTTATATAGTGGCTACAGCAAATTACACTCGCTTTTCAAAATATTGTCTAACTTATCTATATAACTGCTTAGATTACACCAGAATTGTTGTTTGTGCAAATATGAATTTAAATCACACCTTTTATTGTTTTCTTAATTTTTCATTTTCATTAATCTGAGTTATTGCTAAATTTTCTAGATTGTTATACGTCTTTATTACAATGTATTGATCAAAACAACACATGCTTTATTCAAATTCAGTTTTGCAACGCATTATTTGCTTTTGTTGTCTATTTTATGGTTACAATAAATACCTCTATTCGTCATAAATACTTCGTCTGTATTTTGGGCCGATTGCCTTTGAATGCTTATACAATATTGGTATCTGTATAAATATTTACATTGTGAGTTATACAGTGACATATATATATTAGTATCTGTATGAATCATTGTCAAAGGTTATACTTGTGTTACTCAAATCAACGTTAGAGTACTTTAAAAATTGAACATATGCGCACATTGTTACATGTCCTAAAAATTGTGTTTTTGTCATACAGTTCATTTAAACAATGATGTGTAGAAACATATTCCTGAGCGTTCGATAAAAACATTTATTTTATTAATGAATGGTGGCTTGCAAGCTCGTACGAAGATCTTTTAAGTCAACGATGAAAACGTCTGGATTGTGTTTTTTTTATGCTTTCTTTTAATGGTTCACGAATAGCCTCTCTGAAAATTGCTATCACCATTTGTTTTGTACGAAAATAGAATTTTCCGGAAATATACTCAACTCTCGTTTTACAGGACAACAGTTTAAATAAAGGTGTATGAAGAAACGAAACATATGGCAATATTTATATCTTTCGTTCGATTTTACCACATCGTATTACAAACTTGTATTAGCTCGACCCTCGATTTTGTTAGTCCCTATTATCGATTTATCGACAGTTGTATTGTAGTAATGCTAGTATTTCTATTTATAGCTTCCCGCAATTTTTACTTTGAATGCCTCCCCTAATATAGAGAAGCAAAGCAATCCCATCGCGTTGCATCCTCTTCAGCTATGGTCGTGTTGCTGAACCATATGAACCAACCGCAAGTGACCATAGCAGTGGATGGCTCATTGTACGAACTCCACCCAAAGTACCACGCCAATATGCTTCAACTGATTTCAACCTGGTGTCCGCAAACTAAGGTAAGCAGATTAACGAGAAGCTTTTTGATCAGTCGTATTATCACACGAAGCGACGTACAACTACGCGTGACTGTAAAGTGGCTCTGTTGGTGGTGTAATATGTTATTAGCCAGAATGCTACGTATATGTTAGAATCGTATTGACATAAGTAGTACGTAATACCATGGACATCATAGTTAGAAATATTAATAATACTCGTTACGCAAAGATGTTTATTGTACATATGTGGTTAATAAGCTCTAATGGACAAAGGCCATTATTTGGTTAGTAGCATCATCTTATGATCTTTTACAAAAAGTGTTGAAGTGGTGCCTTGGGGCTAAAATGGTCACATACCGGCGTTCATTTTTTATATTGATTTCTAAACTTATTCTGGTTTTAAAAGTACAAGGTCTACGGCTTTAATATTTGGTTTGAAGAATCAACTTATGGTCCTCTAACGAAATTGTTAAAGAGTTGCACATTGGCTAAAAGTGGCCCCGCCCGGGGCTCTTTTTATAAAGACTTTAATATACTTAAACAATCTTCCTGTCTGAAACTAAAAGACCTAGGCGTGACCGGGTCTTAAAACTTGTGACATATCTGAAACTAAAAGACCTAGGCGTGACCGGGTCTTAAAACTTGTGACATATCTGAAACTTAAAGACCTAGGCGTGACCGGGTATTAAAACTTGTGACATATCTGAAACTAAAAGACCTAGGCGTGACCGGGTCTTAAAACTTGTGACATATCTGAAACTAAAAGACCTAGGCGTGACCGGGTCTTAAAACTGGTGACATATCTGAAACTAAAAGACCTAGGCGTGACCGCGTCTTAAAACTTGTGACATATCTGAAACTAAAAGACCTAGGCGCGACCGGGTCTTAAAACTTGTGACATATCTGAAACTAAAAGACCTAGGCGTGACCGGGTCTTAAAACTTGTGACATATCTGAAACTAAAAGACCTAGGCGTGACCGGGTCTTAAAACTTGTGACATATCTGAAACTAAAAGACCTAGGCGTGACCGGGTCTTAAAACTTGTGACATATCTGAAACTAAAAGACCTAGGCGTGACCGGGTCTTAAAACTTGTGACATATCCACAGAGCTTCTTAGGGAAAACTTAAGTAAAGTTATTGAAATCATAAAACTTCCTAAGTTTGTTTTTATTGAAGTCATAAAACTTCCTAAGTTTGTTTTTTATTGAAATCATAAAACTTCCTAAGGTTGTTTTTTATTGAAATCATAAAACTCCCTAAGTCTGTGGCTGGTTCATTTTTTAAGTTTATTTTGTATTGAATTTTTTTTATTGGTTAAAGAATAAACATATACTTATTATTGTATCATATTTCAAATATAAAATAATGATTTTTTACTAGTAAAATTTTATTTGAATTATATACTTAAATATGACTTAGGTTAAGATTTTCCATAGGAGCTTTGTGGATACGGCCCCTGTTCTGCTTCTGGTCCTGGTGTAGAGCGTCTGGGCCTCTTTGGCCTCTTGTGCTTTAATTTGATTTTGATTTGTATTAGCTTCGCAATACACAAGTTAATATAGACAATTTGAATTCTTGAAGTAAGCTTTATACAAATACTGTTAGAACTTTTTCAGAGAAATCTAAAATCTCAAGTTACGTAAAATTAAACACACCGAACCCAGAAAATACTGGAAAATTTTGAATAAAAAATCTGTTCAAAACACTGAGGCGAATCTCTCTGATTTTCATAAATTATTTAAAAACTCAAACTATAATGCAAGTCACGAAACTGACCCTGTTAATATTGACACCATTACCGCCATCAACGATAATTTCAATTGTTCCATATCGCACGAAGAAATTGAAAAAGCAGTTAAGTCATTAAAAAAATACTAAAGTGCTCCAGATATTGTTAGTAAGGGTGAATGTATGCTGGATAGTGGTATTATACCAGAAAGTTGGGCCATTGACATTTACAAAAACAAAGGTGACCCATCAAAACCCAAGAATTAAAGGCCAATCACTCTTCTAAGCTGTCTTGGCAAACTATTTACAAACATAAATAACAGGTATATAACACAGTACTATTGGAAATATTAACATCATTGATAATATTCAAGCAGGTTTCATGAAATGTTTGAGTACTTCCGGTAATATGTTCATTCTCCAACATCTTATTCAGTATTTGAATAATACAAAGAAAAATTATTTGCTTTTATTGACCTCAAACAGGCATTTGGTACAGTTTGGCGCGCACGTCTTTAGCAGACATTATCCACTTACAATTTAAATGGAAAATGCTTGAATTTGATAACAAATTGTACAAACACATACAATTATGTGTCACTGTAAACTCTGAATGGTCAGATTTCATTACACGCAATATTGGAGTCCGACAGGGTAAACATTTATCGCCACTTTTATTTTCACTTTACCTAAATGATTTACCTCAGTTATTTTCATCCAAAGATTTACAAACACTGTATATATACCAATGAACAATACGGACGAAAATATACACGTTCATTTATTTTATTATCAGCAGATTACACTGTAATACTCTCGGAATCCGCTGAAACATTACAACAAGCTTTAAATACAATGTATATATGAATGTTATTGCCAAGAATGGAAACTATTAATGGCCCAAAAAGAAAAACAATATTTGTTTTTTGAAAAGGTCGCCAAGTACCATATAATGTTATGTTCAATAACGAAAAATAGGAACTGTAAACGAATTCGAATACCAGTGAATCATTTTCAACAGATACGGTAATTTTCGAAAATGTAAAATGCAAGCAACAAGAGCAATTTAGAGGCTAATCAACGCAAATTTATTTTTCAGCCCTTAAGATTGCAAAAACACCTCCTGATGATGACACGTTAAAAAGAAAATTCATGAGGATACATTATGTCTTTATACTTACTACATGTGGAATGATAAATATTTGGAATTTACAGAACCGATAAGTGTCAAATGGCTTACAGCGGTCATAAAACCGAAACTAACATATTTGTTTTTTAAAATTAATAATATTCACTAAAATATAACTGAAGTAATAATGCAATATAGTGTCTAGGAATTTCTATGCATGTTTGTATCTACATTTATAAATTAAAAGGGGTATGAAACTGTATGTGAAGATAAGTGTTTGTGTTTAATCAATGTTTAATTACATTTTTCCTCCATGAAATTTACTCTGTAAACGGCGCTTATTTTCAACATTTTTACTATTCTAATAAATGACATTTTTTTTTGTATCCGTAAAACGCCATATTTCCAGATGGTTTGACAAGTTACAGTGCTAATTGCAGATGCTATTTATTTTATTTATACAAATATTACAAATGGCCCTCCGCTTGTACACAACTGATATTACCACAATTGATATAATACAGTAACCATACGATTTCTTGCAGCATTAACTCCCCGCAATTGTTTAGTATAAATTATCTGCATGTTTTAATACAAACTCCTCGCAGCGGTTACCTCCCCTATCGGTTAACGTTAACCACTGCCATCACAAGTAAAATTCTTCCAGATCTGTAAGGATTACGTGTTTGTAACTTTTACGTATTTAATGCAACTCAGTGCAATTTTCGACATAATTGGACTCTTTATATATCGTTTGCAGTCAATAATGAAATCAGAAAAAAAGAAAATAACTAATTAAAACCATATATAATATAGGGAAGATTTAAATCGATCATCATCACGTGGTTTGTTATGACGGCAGGGATTTGATTAGAGCTATGCTCGGAACCAGTCAAATCTCTGCGCGGAGATTGGCTTTAATATTCTTATAAATAATTTCGACATGCATGCCTTATACATCCTGCTAGAGCCTAACATTCATTACATGTTTGTACCTCATTTTATCATCATGTTCTGATGATAATACATACAGAGTTTTGACTTGACTTGGCTTGACTTGACATAAATTATTAAGTAACTCTGTGTTCTTAATTAATTAATTAATTATTACTATTAAAATTAGTGCAGATCATGAAATGTCACGTTACGCAACATTAGTGTTAGTAAATAAATAATCAATTTATAATAAATATTGCCTGATTATTAGTTTATTATAATTTATACACTAAATAATTTAATATGTATTAATTAGTTATTTGTTTCTATATTCTAAGAAAAATTTAATGTGCTGGTTTACTTAAAATGAAACATAAGTGTATACGTTACTCACTTGTTCTCTCAATATATCTTCATTCGTTTATATTTCTTCATAAATTCCAGAAAGTGTCACGAGTTAATATACAACTTTACGTTGTCTTGTTTTCTTCCACTCTCAAATAATATCCATCGGCATATGAGACTTTGTGAAAATAATGCTTTTTAATTAATTAGTTTTAGTCAAGATTGCGTATTGGGCCTACGTACGAGAAAACAATGCTATTAACAAAGGAGTGATGTGCGACTGCATAATTTAAGCATAGTACCTGACTGCACTTTTAACCTTTGTCCGCAGAACGGGAAGACAGCCTTAAAGGTTAATCGCACCCGTGTTTTATTGCAACGTATTAGCTTCGTGACAAGGTGTGGATACATTGGCCAGTTTTGTGTGTTGCGGGTTGTTTTACATACGCACACATTTTAAATAATTGTTCGTTTCTATTATACATAACATTGATGTTATATAAAGTCCAAGAGCAACAACGCTATTTTTATGTCCATAAACCTTTACAGTCATATTATAAATATATCGTCGAAACCAGTTTACTTATTGAATATGTTTATGCGCAGACATTTTGGTTTAAATCCATTGCCATTTTAATTAAGATTGGGAGTTGGTAATGATTAGACCCAATATTGCTTTTACAGACGACCCTTCGGTTGGTGAAGGACGGAAGTGGTCAAGGCGGCGCTCTTGTGGCGGCGATACGCGAGAAGACTGCGCGGCACTAGGAAGAGAACTATTGAACCCACAAGAGCGGCGTCGGTAGCTGCGTTGTCCGGAAAAACAGAGGCGTGTTGAACTGTTGAGACAGAGATCTTTACTATAGTGTGACATAAATTACGTGTGCTGACCTTTATTAATGAATATTGGCCTTGGCATGCGTTTCACATTACTGTACGCGTACTGTAGTTATTGTAGCGCGGACACATTTAAAGACGTTTCACATTACTGTACGCGTACTGTAGTTATTGTAGCGCGGACACATTTAAAGACGTTTCACATTACTGTACGCGTACTGTAGTTATTGTAGCGCGGACACATTTAAAGACGTTTCACATTACTGTACGCGTACTGTAGTTATTGTAGCGCGGACACATTTAAAGACGTTTCACATTACTGTACGCGTACTGTAGTTATTGTAGCGCGGACACATTTAAAGACGTTTCACATTACTGTACGCGTACTGTAGTTATTGTAGCGCGGACACATTTAAAGACGTTCGCAACAATTTTTCCCTTTTTTTTCAACGACAGATTTTCTTTAAAATTTGCACAAACATGTGTCAATGTATCCTAAAACTAAAAGAGTCTTAAAAAATAGGGGTCACCGGCCTTGTTCCGGATATCTTAAGGTTTGAATGCGGTACCTGTCGAAGTCCTGTTTTAAGTTTGTGTGACTTGCAATTTTCGATTATATAAAGCGTTCATATTCAAACAAGGACGGAGATTTTTAAATGCATCTTTTTTAATGTTTCGTTTGGCCATATACGAGTACAGTTTAACGATAAAACGCGCTTTATCTATAGTTACCATTTAAAAAATATCGCTGAGCTGAAGTCTGAAAATTGCAATAAAAACAAACAAAAATGATGTTTGACAATGTTTATAACACATAAAAAGGTATATAAAGTTCCTTCCCGTATTTTTATTTGCGTGTACCTGAATTAGCGCACTCGTCATAGCGCTAAAAGCGCTATAAAAGCAGAAGTCCAGAAATATTTTAATAAAATAAAACTTTGCATAAATCGTTTCTAAATGACTTCTCACCGATCAAAATACAAAAAAACTGCATTGAAATCGGTAAAATAATAACGTTTTGGTAACGTTTTATCGTAAAATTATCTGTACACGATAGCTGGTGATGCCTCTGGAGTAAATCAGCATGTACACTGCTGTATATTCCATTCGTACCAAGTGTTTTCGAACCTCAGTTCGAAAACACTTGGTACGAATGGAATATACAGCAGTTTTTTCTTCGCATGTTCAATGTCCATGCATTATAATGTCTCAACATTATAAAATGCCTTTCGTGAATAAGAAACAGTTTTCAGTTGAATAAACGTAATTAACTTTCATTAGAACTTATGCCCATGTAAGATGTATTGAATAATATTGTATGGACCGCGGCTTTAAAAGTACAGCGCTAAAATAAGTACGCCCACAGTGTTTAGAAACAAACAAATACAATTAAGCAGACACATTCGTGGTATAAAAAATACCAAAAAATTTAAGAATATTGATTATGCATCTGAGTTAATAGTAGAAAAAATGAGTATAAGCAATTGAATTAACATACACTATAAATTACTAATCAACTAAGTAAGCAATTGGGAACATTTTAACTTGTATCAATGTAAACAAATTGAGAAAGGGTCCATAGGTCTCTAGTATTTCTAGTATTTTTAGTTCGAAAAAGGTTTACACACATTTAAATACATGTACCTATCCATGCTTTCAACATGTAGTTTTGTTTTCTTTGTAAGTCGTCATGGCATGGAGTTTGTATATCCTTTTATTTATTTCTATGTTGCGGTGTCTTCCGTTTTAATTTCTGGTGAATGAGTGGAAAATCGATGCTTTTTCAATACAATACAATCATTCGATGTTCTCTTCATATAAAAGGGTATGTACCGGGTAAGTAGCTAAGTATTATTTAGTATTCCAACTTATTTTGCGAATTCGCTGAGCTGAAGTCTGAATATTTTGATTATTGATGAAGAAAAAACAATTGGTACTATATTCAAATACAGTCGAAACGCGATACTACGAATAGTCAGGGGCGACAAGAGTTTTGACAATACATTTATGTATGTATTCGCATTTCAAAGCAAAGTAAACTTATAAACTGCGCAAAAAAGGATTTCAAATTCTAAAAGACATATTGGTAATTTCGAAAGTCCTTTAATACTAATCTGACACTGGACACCATTTAAAGGGGATTAATATGGTAATTATACTCATATTTACTTTGTCCATGGTGCAAACAAACTAACTTGGTGTCTGACTTGGCAGAGGTGTGAAATCTTCCTCGAGGAGGAGTGAAAACTCTCCGTGACAATCAGATCCATAGTATCGCATTAACATTTCATTTCGAACGCTATGATGGGACCGAAACCTTTGTTGGTAGTAACGCATCTTACGTTCAATCGCGACTTCGTAGTATAGCATCTTTTTGTAGTTAAGTATACAAGGAAAACGGACCGGACCGGCCGCCTTATTCGTAGTATCCCGTCCTTTCGTAGTATCGCGATTCGCAGTATCGCGTTTTGACTGTATATCCACGCCATAAATAACCACAACACATTGCATTTTAACGACTTCTCCTTAGTTGTTTAATATATAATACACACGAAATCTGTCGACAACAAACTATAAAACAATTCAATATATGTACAGTTTTATTTAATAAGTGAATAGTTATGGCGCAAACACGCATGTTATTGTCGTCAAAATACACGTTTGATCAATATACGCACTACTATTATATAACATTTTAAACACAATTTGCAGATACCACATTAGCCGTACAAGAACTGCGACGCGCGGATCACAGGTGGTTGGTATTTACGATGCCTCTTGGCAGACTGCTGTACGCGCCATTTTGAAAGTGACATAGAGCAGTCCCGTTGGGAGAAATGAAAGACAATCCTGTTTAAATGAAACATCATGCGGGAATAATAACGTAATGCCGATTCCACAGTGCTCTTTTGTCAAACTAACTAGATCAGCAAACTGGTGACTGATAGTGACTGACGGATATTTGATTGCACGAGCACGCGAACACACATATACACACGTATAATTACCACTGTCTCATTGTCTTTGCTCGGACTGACAGGTTAAGTGTTCTGCTGAATCTGAGTGGAATCCCTCCTGCCCACACACTGTTGAAATGTGGATGATTTAAGAAATTTAGGTTTTATGTTTGATGACTTTGTTAATACTCGCTGAAACTAATGATGGAAATGTGTATGTTAATATTCATAAGCTTCTTAATTGTACCGTTTATTATGTCAAGATATGAATGAATTTCTTGAGCGTATCATTGTATCAAAAGTTTGTTTCGTAATTACTGGAGGCTTTCATTTCATTTAAGACTGACCATGCATATAGTTTTGTTATACTCATGAGTAAGAATAACTGAACTTTATAATAACTCATGTCCAACTAATTTGAAATACGACCAGGAAGATGCTGAGGGTTCCATTTGTTGACTATTCGCTTGGGTGCACTAGACTATATGCCATGGCCAACATAACAGCAGGGCGTTTACTTAGATGCCTTGGGAGTCAGTTTACATTATCAGTATTATATATCATCAGGATCGTGACCAAGCAGTGACCCAAAGTTTACCATGTTATGACAAGAAAGTTGTAGCAGAGAGCTAATTGTATTGTACAGTGGACCAGTGTAAAAATAGGGCTTAAATGATAAGTTGTATATGACATATGAAAGTAAAGGGTTGTCACAAAGCATCAAACCGATATACATGTGTATTTATTCGAACTACTGGGGTAATTGCCCATTGCAGTTCGGTATTAGCAGTCATTTTCAATCATTAGGTTGGTGCCGACAGTAGCGTTTGAATATTGTTCCTATGAGTTGTATGATCAGTTTTGAAAGTTTACGGCATTACGGCTTCTTCCTGCAATTGCATGACGATGATCTGAAAATTGAACTATATGATGCTATGTCTTGAAAGCTTTTTATTAAGACAAGATGTAGTTGATACTTGTTTTTTGTTTCATTTCATCGTGCCTCAGAAAGTTGCAATTCTGCTACTCTGGTTTGCATATAACACTCCTGAAATATTATAGAAAGTGATGTATAATATTTAACACTTGGACCATAACTGTCCCAGGTCTTCACGTGAAGAACGAAAATAATGTTATTTATGTGATCAAATATTTCAATTTAGTCACGGATATTTATACATCAGCTAATTATTTCACAAGATACTAAGTTAATCCCTATCCGACGGTTTTAGGAGTGCTCAATGCTTCAAATATATTATTAATACATCTGGTAAGCTCCTTACTGACCAAACAAACAATGCCACGTGTACGTCGCATTTTGAAAACGTGCCAGCATTATTCTATCAGTATTGGTATTTTAATTTTTCACGTTGCAATCTTCGTGTGCACCGTTCTGTAGAGGTTGCAGAATGGTCATGCATTTATTTTGATCGACTCCACATTACAAAGTTATCTATACATAATTTTACATCTAAATAATAGTTTACGCCTCTAAGAGAACGTGTTTTTGTAACATTATTAAATATCCATCCTTTAATTTCAGTCGTGAAGATAGATATAGTCATAATGTTGGTATATCTTCCAGTTACCAATCTCATCATTCGATTGTAATATTGACTTTTAAATTCACTAATTTTACACATGGAAAGGGATTGTGGAAACATAACAACATGCTGTTACGTGATATTAATTACATTAACACAATAACTAACACAATTACAGAAATCAAACAACAGTATATGTTACCCGTTTACAATCAAGTTAACATCGAAGCAATACCAGATTAGGAAATTCAGTTTTCAATAGACGATCAACTTTTTCTTGATACTGTGTTAATGTAAATTAGAGGTAAAGCAATTTCATATAGTTCGTATAAAACGAAATCGCGTAACAATCACGAAAATGTATTAAAACTTGAAATTAAAAAACATGAAGAATCCATGTCCGAGAGCAACTTGCAAACTATGCTTGAATTGAAAGGTGAACTTAGAAAAATTCAGGATGAAAAATTAAAGGGGGCTATTATAAGATCGCGAGCCGAATGGATACAACATGGAGAAAAACCATCGAAACTCTTTTGTAATCTTGAAAAATATAACTATACAACAAAAACTATTAATAGCTTAACAAATTATATTGGAATTGTTTTGGATAATCAGGCAGACATTTTAAAAGAAACGGCCTTGTTCTATAAAACCCTATATAAAAACAATGATAATACCGACATTGATGATGATCTTAATCATTTTATCGCGGATATAGACATACCGAAATTATCACATGAAGAATCTAAACAGTTAGAAGGGCCAATTACTTTAAACGAAGCTTCGATTGTTTTAAAAAATATGACAAATAATAAAAGCCCCGGCTCATCCGGTTTTACCATTGACATTTTTAAAGCTTTTTGGCCAAAATTGGGCATATTTGTCTGTAGAGCACTTAATCATGCATTTACAAGCGGTAAATTGTCTATAACCCAAAGTCAGGTGATAATTACTTGCTTACCTAAGGGTGATAAACCCAGGCAATTTTTAAAAAACTGGCGCCCAATAACTCTGTTAAACACTGTATATACAATTGGTTCTGGTTGTATTGCGACTAGGTTAAAAATGTATATTTATAAATTAATAAAAATAACGACCAAACTGGTTTTATCAAGGGTCGGTTCATAGGAGAAAATACTAGACTAATTTACGACATACTAAACTACACCGAGGAAAATGATATTCCCGGTCTTCTCCTACTCATGGTCATTTGCTAACGAAACCCTTTCATGGTTTAACTTCGGTCCTGACATTTGAAATGGTTTGATGTTTTGTATAAAGACGGCATTTCAGCGGTAACGCTGTGTGGGTTTTTATCTGATTTTTTTCAAATACAACGTGGTTGCCGACAAGGTGATCCCCTCAGTTGCTATATATTTATCCTATGCGCCGAAATTTTATCTATTAAGCTCAGGTCAAACCCAAAAATTAAAGGAATCAAAATAAATGATATTGAATATAAATTGTCGCAATTTGCTGATGACATATCTATACTCCTGGATGGCTCTGCAGAATCTCTTAATGAAACATTAGATGTATTGTCTCATTTTTTAATGATAAAACCAAAGTAGTTTGGATAGGAAGGCATAAATTAAGTTCCGAAAGTATAAAAACTCGATGGAAATTAAAATGGAACCTGCATACTTTTGATATGCTTGGTTTGACTTTTCACATTGACCTTGACGAAATGTTAGATCTTAATTATATGGACAAATTGTCCAAAGTAAAAACATTACTTAAAAATTGGTCAAGAAGGATATAAACGCCTATTGGACGAATACAAGTAATACAAACGATTGCTTTACCAGTGCTAAATCTTTTTGTTGCACTTCCTAATCCGCCTAATCCGCCGCATAAAATATTGGCAGAGTTAAACGATCTATTTTTTAATTTTGTGTGGAATGGGAGGTCAAAAGTGAACAAAACTGTACTTACAAAAGAATATGCTGAAGGAGGTTTAAATATGGTCGACATTTTTTCATTCATAATATCTTTAAAGTGTTCTTGGATCCGTAGAATTATCACCGGAAATGGTAAATGGATCAATATTGTAAAAAAGATAATAGACCTAGACAAATTATATAACTGTGGTCTACACTATCCTGTAAAACCTAATCAATAAAATAGGTAATGATTTTTGGAAACATTTTGTTGATTTTCGCAACGCAGAAACATTAAAAAACAGTACATATTACAAAATCCAATATTCTATAACCCTGACATTACGATTGGTAATAAAAGTGTATTCTTCAAATCATGGTCTGAAAATGGCGTACATTTCATTGAAGATTTGATCAGTAATTATGAAATTTTGAAATTTTATACGTATGAAGAATTTTCTACTTGCTTTTTCTAGGTATTGTTAAGGCCGTAACAAAATACTTGAAGAGGTTTAGCTTGTTTGATAAAACATATGTTCTAGACCAGAGTTTAGAATATGATTTTGTTAAACCATTTGTCCCCCTTCACTTACGATCCATTTTAACATATGCAAAAGGAACTAGACCCATGTTTAATATAATTAAAATGAATGAAACTTTACCATCAAGTATATCAAAATGGGCGAGCACTTTTGTATAACTAAAGATTCTAATCTACAATGGTTGCAGTATAGAATTATACACCGAATTATAGATACAAATTCTTTTTTATTTAAAATCCATTACAAAACGTCAGCCGAATGCTCCTTTTGTCAAAACATGTGCGAAACAATTGAGCATATTTTTGGGGGACTGCAAAAACGTAAATAAATTCATTTCAGAATTGTTTGAAGGATGTAAAATTTTGGCAGATCTCATTAGCGCACCTTCTTTTATATTGGGACATAAAAATACAAATGATTCTTTGAATTTAACATTCCTCCTCACTAAAATGTTTATTTATAATTGTAAAATTAATCAAACATTACCTACTGTTAAGGCGGCAAAGTCTTATTTTTCTGTACACTATCATATTCTGAAAGAAATAAACTACTTTAACAAATTAACTACTAATAAAGAATGGGACTGTTTGCTACTTATTTTCCGGTAGAACAATGTGCTATGCGACTTACATAAATAATTTTTGTATTATTTTATACTTTATATCAATTCCTCTATGTTTTGAAAAACATGGTAACATTATTCGCTCATGTTACTCTTATATTTAATGTGTGTACCATCACTTGAGCACTGAATATCTATTTTCTATGTTGTGGACGACACCTGTTTATATTATACATGTAAAATTGTGCATACATTTATAATGTGTATAGGGGATGTCCTCGACCCCCACACATCTATTGACGATGATAATAAACTATACGGAACGGAAAAAAAAGAAACAAAGAAAAAAAGATATATAACTGACTGCCGGGAGTCATTAAATCAACTGTTATTGTAATGAGACATATGCAATAATATAGAATATCTCAATGAAAATCGTGTACCGGAACTATTTTGTGATTAGTTTCAACGATGCCAAGCATGCCTGTTAACCGCCCATGTGTGGTCGGTGTCTAACAAGCAAAACATGTACAAAGGGCATTCTCAAATATTAACGGTTATCTATCAGTGTGTGGTCCACAC
The DNA here is from genome assembly GCA_027627225.1 of Congeria kusceri. Classification (NCBI taxonomy): domain Eukaryota; kingdom Metazoa; phylum Mollusca; class Bivalvia; order Myida; family Dreissenidae; genus Congeria; species Congeria kusceri. Next base: position 56,892,014 of record CM051024.1, on the reverse strand, counting down.
CTTACTTTCGCTTGCTGAGACTGTGTATCGACATAAGATCTATTTTTATCCCGCGAAAGTTCTTAGTACTTTCAGACAGAAATTACTGAAACCGTTAAATGCAATAACAAGCAGATTAAAATGACAAAGAATCGTGGTCATAAATACAATACAGCAAAACCATTCATATAAGACCATCTTTCTTTTTCTTCATTTTATTGTTGGGAAATAGGTGTTAAAAATCATTAAGACATACAATTTGTATAACACATACACATGTATTTAATTAAAACAACTTGTCTGATATATATGCTTGATAAATATTAAACAGATGAGATTAATTTAAACAAACATGTTTTACATTTATATTGTTCGAACATGGGAGAACAGAAGGATATTTGCCTAAAAATTGCATATGTTAATTTACCCATGTCTAATTTCGTGTTTTATAACAATGACGTTTTGTGTACAGCAACACAGTTCTAACAATATTATATATATAATTTAGTATAACAGCAATCAATTTAAATTTTATACCAATAACATTAACACTTTTGTTGATTTCTTCCTTTGACACAAATGTGGATTCCTAATTTCCTATCAGTATTTAATGAATACTAGTAACCTAGACGTTTCCATCGATGACTCGTTCTACAATTCTCCGTGATGCACCTTCCATTCCTGCATAAGGACGGGTCAAGAGCAACAAAGGACAGCGCAACCGGATCGCATTTTGTCACCCTACTTTAAGTATTGACGTCATCAAACGCGATATATACCTGTAGACGACGGTAGCTTCTAGTCAGAATATATTCTGTATCAGTAGGTAACGCTGACGACTGGATCAGTGGAGTGAGAGCAGTGTTCAATACAGTACAAGCAATAGATGTACTAGCGGTGACGAAATTGGATGTATCTACGTGTTGAAGCATAACATAACAGGCACAATAACAGGTAATGCAGATGTATGAATGTAGTAAAGGATTATAAAAATAGTGTTGTGTTTTGTTTATGTTATTTGTGTAGATACGCAAAGCAACGATACGAAATGTACATACTTATGTCATGCAACATGAATATTTCCTGACAGATCTTTTATTCGAGCCATTGTATTTCATGTATATTCAAATGCTAAATAAAATTAATTCCATATAATACCGTTGGCTGATCGTGGTCTATTAGTTACAAAGCAGGGTGGAATCAGTTTTAAATAGAATAGGTTATTTGTTATCTTATAATAAATATTCGTTTATATACAATTCACGTGCGTTTCCACTACCAATTCAATATAATGCACGAATTCTATAATACATTTTGTTTTCGCTCCGTTAAATAGGTATCTACCATGCAACTATGGTTTATTGTCAATAACGAAATCCTATATTGCTTATAATTAATTGGGATCGATATATAGAAACACAGTGTTAATGTCCTTAATAATGCAATATCTGCTATTCTCCAAATTATCTCACACTTATCTCGCGAGAAAACAGATTGGTAAATTGTTAAGGCGTAAAAAAAATATGTTTGTTTCAGGTAACCCGACCTACCCTAAAAAAATGCCCCCACCCTAGAACATTTTATTGGGTTTGTCAGATTGATTTTTTGTTTATTTACATTTTTCAATAATTAAATGTGTTTTTGGATAAATAAGTGTTTTGTTTTGATAGTATCCACTTATAAACAATGTTTAAGGATATTACTGATACGTTTTGAATATTTATTCAGTTTTAGAATCTTCAAGTTGACCATTTACAAAAAAAAATAAATCCCGACCTACCTACCCTAATATTTTGGGCATGTTACCCGAAGCAAACTTATTTTTTTTTTACGCCTAATTGGTAAAAAGTAATGTTGTTCCTATCAATCTATATTTCTCTTTTTACAAATGCATTTCTCAGTTTGCATTTACAGTTTTCAGTTAAATAGGTCTAAATGAAAAAAAAATTCACTTCAACTCATTAGGAATATTAATGGTTACCGAACAATAAGCTATATTTGTGTGACGTGTAAGAGTGGCATTTCAACTCGCTCTCGTTTTACTGATGGGACACGTCTTCTATTGACCAAACGGTTTTGTGAAGACTTGCTGCGGGTTTATTTGCTTTGAGACGTATTGTTCTTGCATGGTGAGAATACTACTGGCAGATTTATCATTCAGCACTAACCCTAACTCACAGAGCGTTATTTCTTACGACATGCTCTTGATTAAACAGCGTACATTGTAGTTAAACATAAACAAAATCAACTACATAGTTTGAATTTGATTCTCAGTATAGTTTGTTTTCTTGTTTATTGTTATTGTTGAATTTCATTACCTTGTGCAATATTGAAATTTTAAAAATATTAATTATCTTTACTGTAGCCAAGAAAGAACGTATCATATTCTTATGGCTATCATATTTATAATTGCTTATAGAACTTTAAAGGGGATTCTGTAGCCTTTTTATATGTAATTACATCCCCTGGTTGTCAGCTGCGTCCCCGCTGATGGGTCAGACTGACACGGCGTTAAATGTCACCATGCGGGGAGTGCGACAGGCAGCCATTAGAGACAGGATTGCTACTGGAACATTATCACATTGAGATCTATTTTTTATCCCATTACAGCCTGGGGTCTGAAACTAATGCTATAGTAACAAAATATATGATATTTTTATTTAAGACATATAATGCAGATCCATAAATACATAGCCCATTCATGCATATATTGTACTGGAAACATAAGCCAGGTATTGGTTGCATGGTCTCTCAACCTTTAAATGTACGGTATGCATACATACCTATTAATGTTGTAATGGAATGTAAACAGAACAGCAGTGTCTTATTTGGAGATGAAAACAAAAGAATTAGTATAACAATTACAGACAGAAAGTGGTTAGAAAAAGTAATCAATAACAGTTGTGTTTTTAACGTTTTAATCATCAGTCGACAACTTGTATTGATATTAGCTAAACATTTTATTAATAAAGAATAAAGTTGTGCATCTGTTGTCCGTGATGAAACATACGATGTCCCCAATTATAAATATAGATATATACAGACTTATACGAAACTGAGTAGCATTGGCTCTCTTAAGCTTGTATCGTTAGAAATTAGAAATTACATGTCTTCAAACATTTAATTTCACAAGGTACTACTTTAACCTTTAGTAATCCTGCACAACAATCCTTTCTCACAGGAATGTATTTCTGGTAAATATCAATATAAACAAAGCGAAACTCCAGCTGCGACAACAGGAGAGAACTCTTATTAGCAGCCCGATGTCTTTTATTTATGGCAAGTGAACAATTGCCAAAAACAATACACAGGACATCACAAAAACACATAACAAACACAAAACACACATGAATAAAACGGGGGTCACCGCCTTGGAACGGTCAATGCAAAGCATTGGTGGTTTAAACCGGTTTATTCGCGCACGAACCTCACACTTGGCCCAGAATTATTCACAAAGCCTGTAAGTGTAAATAAAAATTAACCTCATAGCATCGCAATTCCAATTAAACAGCAATAAAAGAGAATATTATTCAATTTAATTACCATTAATTACTCAATGGCTAGATGCAAACCAGAGCAGCAGAATCGCAACTTTCTGAGGCACGATGAAATGAAACAAAAAAAACACAAGTATCAACTACAATGGTCATACAGTGTTTCAGTGTTCTATAGTGTTTTTTGATGAAAAGTACACTTACATCTGACTTAGCCGCACTAGAACGTAGCTGTTCTCACAATGTGTAATGTTTATTAATACCGCTAGTCCATCGTGTTTACTCATATTAGAATTCAAATTAGAATGTTAATATTTTTCAATCTTATACGTGCATTGTGATATAATATATTATGATATTTCAAAGAAAATACTTATCTTGAATAACTAGTGTTTGTTGCATACTTACTTTTAATAAATACAAGTGACGAGGAATTAACTGACTAGTTTGCGTTAAACTACACAAGCGCATACGTGGCTTTAGAGAGCAAACTGAGAATTGAATATTATATATTGAGTGAAGGCTTTTTAAACTGCAGAAACGTTGGCTTAATTCCTACGCATCAAAGCTCCAACTCGTTGTATATTGGCCGATAAAGTATTAGAGTATCAAACGTGAAAATGTAAACAAGCTGAATACCACGATACCGTGCAACACTTACTGGTTATTGATGTTAGTTACAGTTGGGCACACACTTATTATTTATTGATGTTAGGTACAGTTGGGCACACACTTATTGGTTATTGATGTTAGGTACAGTTGGGCACACACTTACTGGTTATTGATGTTAGGTACAGTTGGGCACACACTTATTGGTTATTGATGTTAGGTACAGTTGTGCACACACTTATTGGTTATTGATGTTAGGTACAGTTGGGCACACACTTACTGGTTATTGATGTTAGGTACAGTTGGGCACACACTTATTGGTTATTGATGTTAGGTACAGTTGGGCACACACTTACTGGTTATTGATGTTAGGTACAGTTGGGCACACACTTACTGGTTATTGATGTTAGGTACAGTTGGGCACACACTTACTGGTTATTGATGTTAGGTACAGTTGGGCACACACTTACTGGTTATTGATGTTAGGTACAGTTGGGCACACACTTACTGGTTATTGATGTTAGGTACAGTTGGGCACACACTTACTGGTTATTGATGTTAGGTACAGTTGGGCACATACTTACTGGTTATTGATGTTAGGTACAGTTGGGCACACACTTACTGGTTATTGATGTTAGGTACAGTTGGGCACACACTTACTGGTTATTGATGTTAGGTACAGTTGGGCACACACTTATTGGTTATTGATGTTAGGTACAGTTGGGCACACACTTACTGGTTATTGATGTTAGGTACAGTTGGGCTACAGCGACATTTAATATTACTTAGCTGTTTGAAGGAAATAAATATGCTGATCTCTCGTATCGTACTAATTTGTAAGCTTAGTTCCTTGGATGGGTGTTGCAAGTGACAACCAAGTGATTCCTTAAAAGTGAATGGCATCCGACTGCAGAACGTAAGGTAAAAATTAATCTTTTGATACCAAACAAAATGTACAATAAGCTAAATAACTGTAATTTTGGTGCACTTGCTGCATGATCATTATAAGAATACATTGACCACACTGACTGCCGTTAGCTACAATGTAGATGTCGGTTATTGGTTTACTTACAGAACACAACCGATTGTCAGCAGTGTCTGGCTATAAATATGCTGCGAACAGCAATAAGTAGTATTTATTTTCTCTATTCTACTGTATTCAGTTAATTAGCTCTTTAAACCGTGACTTGTGAGTAAAGCTCATTAATTTCTCCGGAACTGAATGCTCGTCGACAGGGTTTATAGGTAAATACGTGATTGTGTCATTCGTAGCGTTTATGAGTGTATAGATATACTAGTATTTGGTTTGTTTTGGATGACGGAAAAAAAGATAACAGAAACATGTATATGAAAATCTACTACTTATCAACGTTATTGTATTAAAATTATTCGTTTGAGAAGTTGTTTGTCTGTAGCAAGTTGTCATAACCTGATGAGGTTCGTGTATACTTTGCCATACTTATAATATACATGGTTATATTAATAATTACATATACTGTAAACATGATATTCAACTACATAGATATATTAAATTTACCTTATGGCTATATTTATTACAATTGATCATAGCATATAGCTGTCGTACAACATAATATTTTTGAATTAAAAAGTAATCTCTCAATAGCACAGTTATCGGATGTTTGGAAAAGAGTATCATATCAGTTTCAAGCTCGTTGTAGCATACTTCCAACTTAACTGTATATGACATCGTTCTAACCAGCTTAAAAACTGGCAAATGGTGAACTATAGTTTTTTTAATATACAATTTAATTTGTTGTATTATTCTTCTATGGTAACATTAGTTGCATATGTCTAAAATAAAAAAACTGCATAACCACACGGTTTAGAAAGAAAAGGCCATTTTTGAATATTTTTAAATATGGTGTTCTTTTCTTTTTTCAGACTAACATTTGTACGATGCACGTGATTCGAGTACTGATTGTCTTGTCCCTGATGACGGTTAGCAATGTGTACATGGTGCAGGTGTGCGGCAAGGCGTTGGCAGACGTCCTTGACCTCCTCTGTTCGGGTCGGGGCTTCTACACGTTTAGTCAAAGAGGTACGAGCCTGGTTTTTATTGGAAGTTAGCAGTGAGTTTGCTGACTGATTGATGCAAAGCTGTTTTGAATGTCTTTAGTCATGAATAATGTACAAAACAGTTACCTGACTGAAAATAATTGGACCAAAATAATAATAATTATTGGCACTATATTACCAAATTTCCTTCATTAATTACTAAAACAAAAAACACATATGACTAATAATGATATAATAATAATAATAATAATAATAATAATAATATTATTATTATTATTAGTAGTAGTAGTATTAGTAGTATTAGTATTAGTAGTAGTAGTATTACTATTATTATTATTATTATTATTATTATTGATAATAATAATAATAATAAGAACAATAATATAAATAATGTGAAGATTTCAAATCTCCATTTGTTTTCAGTGATGACATTCTTTGGAAAGTACACTATAGTCAGTTTCCCACTTTGACCTTTGATCATTATCAGGTTTTTTATTGTTTGTTGTGTTATTTGTCTGTAAAATGTCATGCATTTGGCAATAATAACTATTGACAAGAAGGAACGCATCGCACTGCTAACATGATAAACCATAAATACAAGGACGTTGCCATTATACGTGTGTCGCGTTATTTGCCAGTAATATAAAACGTAACTCTTTGTAAATCCAAACACATTAACATACAAATTGAACGCTACAAGGAGGTACGGCATCCAGCCCTCTGGTCTGTATAGAAACATCACATAAAACACGCAGAAAAACGCTGCTTTTAACGCAACTGACTAATACAACTGTGCAGCGTAACGTGCAATTACAGAAAGTCTATGGAAGAATTAAGTTACAATTTGTACCAAATGGAAACTATAATGAAAATACTATTATAACTTTTATCTACATTCCTGTTCGCACATGTTCATGATGTATTGACATTCAATATATTGTATTTAAACAGCCATTCATTTTTGTCTCATATCTACATTTCCATTGTTTTTCAAATTACTGCAATAAACAATAATTGTTTCAATTAAGTTAGTAATGCTCCATTATATTTTGACTGAGTGCACACGTATTAAGAAATATCAATACAACTTAAGGTTTCCTTTGACTGGACTAAACTAATGATAGTCCAGTGTAGATAATTTTATTTCAACTAATCAAAGTTAAATTGTAGTTATCCACATTCGTTTCTCTTTGGCTGCGACAAAGTAGGTTTCTTACCGAGTCATACCTGCCCTGATTAACTGACTAATTCTATGCTTTGACCAGTTGTTAAGGAATGAATTAATAATACATCTCCGTGTGCCTATTGGCTCAGTGGATACCCATGCCTCCCACATATTTGCTATGTGTTAATAAGACTTATTGATATCCATGCATTATTAAACACCTTTGCCACAGTTCGAATATGCAAACGAAATTGACGCAAACATAATGGATGAAACAATATACAATATTATCAACCCGCATCCTAACCTCGCTATATAGTAAATTGTATCATACCACTATACGGATTTCGGACTGATATACAGCTGCCTGAGATATTTTCCTATATCAGGCAGTTAGCACCAATAGTAGGGGATTGCAAGCACATCATTTTACTCGGAATCAACTCTTAAATAAACATTTTAATTAAAAATGAAACCGATTCAACAGAAAAATTTGATACCAAGAACTTATATATTTGTTTCCATCGGCATAATTTACATAAATGTTATTTTGAAATAATTACATAAACGCACACATAAACCGTGGTTTGATCTAAAGAATAACAGGTTACTGCCTCGTATTGTGTAATATATCAGGTTCGGTACGAATAAAATAACGTCTCGGCAAGCATCGCCATTATATTATTCTAAGCCTCTTCTGAGATATTACACAAGACCAGGCAGTAACCTATTATTCTCTATATGTATCTGTAGATAAAAGAAACAGTGAAACTGTATAATACGTGCATGTGTTTATGTGTTTTGTGTTTATAGTAAATAGTAAACAATCTCTATTGATATAACTGGATGCACGGCATTATAACAATTAATGTGTCCGACATCTGAAGACAAGGTTATTCTCCATAAGGTGTATAATACAACATATACAGTCATTGGTAGCTCTCTGTCGAGTTCACTTATTGTCTTCACACTTACACATTTAACATAATTAATCGAGTCATGTATTTGTACAAACCACTTAACCATTTGCTCAGATGGCGTGATGAATGACGTCGCGTTATCACATTGGAGCCATTTTTAGAAGTCAATATCGAACAATATCCCATACGAACCGGCCTCACGCTATACGACACTTGTGATGTCGGTGTTAACAAATACTTACATCTACTTTGTATAACCTTTTACATGAATTCCGTTGTGTTAAGTTCTCTGTCTGTGTCTACAGATGTTCCCTCCATCAAGAAGCGAACGGCACTCCAGTACCTGAAGAAGCGCAGTGCTGCCGAGGCTCTTGGTCACCAGGGGATCGTGACGGAGTGCTGTTACAATGCGTGTACCTTCCAGCACATGGAGAACTACTGCGCTCTCCCAGCCGGCCAAGAGTCCGGAAACCCTACCCATGCACCTCTGGTTAGTCTGAATTATGTTTTCAACTTGTTATTATAAACTTGTTATTATTATAATAATCGTTAGATCATATGAATATTTAACGATTGTGTTCTGGTTATGCCAGATGGGTTTATGCCGGTTTTAATTATTGTTGCACGGATGGACCCGGGCTATATAATCAGATTTGTTTGTTAACTTAATCTTATAAGTTTTTGTTTGGTAGTTCACAGTTATATTATTTAAAAAAAAATTATTTAACAGGCAGTTGTCTGAGTATCTGTTAAATAATATTCATTTGAATGAATATCATTAACGTTTTAAAATGACAGAACTGTTGACCTTTTTCCCAATAAAGTCACGATAACACCCTTTTGTTATTATGGTATACACCTTACAATACGACATGTCGTATAATCACTAAATATAATTGTTGTTATTTTAGAGCCAGCATATGGCAGAGGCGTTCCTCCAAAGCGAGGCCATGAACGACCTTGGTGACCTCCACGCCAACGGCGACATGCTGCCGGCCCCCACCACTCCGTCGGCATTGACGACGCCAGCACTCACGTCAGACATTGGACAGTCTAGAACTGCTGCGGCCTTTAGGCGACCTACCAGTGCGTCCTCTGACACTGGGCGGGGTTTTAGTTTGTTAACGCCGTCAAGAAATAGTGGAAATCTTTTCTCGCGTTCAAGATTTTTCTATGTTCGACACATGCACTTGCCACCAACAAGAACGCCCATTATATCTTAGGTAAACCTAAATTGTCTAGAATTATCAGTTTATTATTAATGTATATGTTATAGAGTGAAAATACGCTGAACACGTCTATCCAACCGTCATCAGCCTTTAACAGTATTAACTAGCTCCATGTGTACACTTGCATGTGGGTGATATCCCCGCTAGAGACAGTAAGGTTTAGGCTGACTTTGTAGGGCGAAGGACGATTGGCACCAACTACAGTGTTAATACACAACACATGATTAAGTTAGTTTTACAAAATCGGACATGTCGTCAACATTCGAACATTTTAGTATAACAATGTTTTTGCATGTAGATATTTGTTATAACTTTTAATAACAACGTATGGTATATCTTCAAAGGAACGAGAAGCTGAGAGTTCGTGCGCAATATATATAATCATGTTATTAGTGTCGGAATACAATTAGACTGCTTGTCTATATTCCTTCATTGTTTATAATTGTTTATAAATAATCAGCAGTTGAAATATCGATATGGCAAACTGGACAAACGTATACATCATACATCGGATGCCTTTGTTGATATTTCACGAGGGCAAAACGGTACATTTCCCCAATTCGTGCATATGGCTATGTTCACGTGGCCTTTTGTGCAGCGCATCGTAGTTTCATGGAATAAAATATTCAACGATCAGATTCTATGTACCCCTATTTAAGTTTATAATTGAACATTTCGCACAGTTTGGTGAATTATATACCTATTTAAGTTTATCATTGAATATGTCGCACTGTCTGGTGAATTATGTTGATGTTTGGTCAAAGTGCGCGGTAAACTCAATGACGTAGTAAGTTATCACTTTCTCGGCCATCACATTAGTATTAATGGGTTATCGACACATAGTAGGGTTGCAGTCTGTCACGAATGGAATTTGTTATTAACCGATAATTTTGCGGTGCTGATTAACCCGTCTACTTACCTAATATCATGATGCCATAACAATAACTGCTTTGTAAGTATGTAAGACTCTGTAAAATACAGCATGCTCTGGGTTGATTTGAAAGTTGTAAAAGGTAAATTGATAGTATAACCGCCACTTCCAGACTGTAATTTATGAGTTAGTATAAACGATATAAAATATATACGATATAATGTTTAACATATACCACTAGTCGCTGATTGCGCAATAAACAATATTATCTAACTAACCCATGAAGTCTTCAATTTAATACTTTTGAAAACGATATTATTTCCCTGGTTCCAAAGTTTACGCGGTGATATAGCGCAATTGAAATAACAATGACATATACAGTTATCCACATTTGCGTAGTTATATATTAAAAAGTGATAATGTTTTATGCTGTCGTTTGTTTTTTGTGAGCACGTCATTGTTGAACTGACATATATGCTGTTAATATCATTATTCTTGCGTTTGACACCGTAATATTGTAGCGCATTGTAGGGCTATTTATTTAAAACTGTTCATGCCTCTATTTTGATGTGTCGATTTCTTGAAAATGGATCGGTGGCTGATTATAATAGTTGTTTGTTTATTGTATAATTGACCGTTGATGATCAGTAGGAGTTAGCTTGTATCCTACCCGAGTCGCAAATGTCTGTAGAAAAAGTTATTGTCGAGCGAATGAAGTCATGAACTACTTTATTTTTAGTGTCTTTTATTAAATGAATGTGGTCAAACGGCTAATTTTTGTTTTCGATAACGCTTTATCATATTTACATTTTGAACGCATATGATAGTTGTATTGTATAATGAAATACTGTTAATAATTGTGTTTGTTATATATTTGGTATGTTGGATTTGCATTTACATGAAGAAATCCTGTCATACAATGCATGCGAGCGTCTTGTTATGACATTTATCCCTGTCTTTAATCTGACACGATATTATAATACGCATAGATCCATGTTGGTACACGATATAAACATAACAATGGTAAAGTACCAATTGATTTACTGAACGACGGGCGAATTGACTGGTGAATCGATTGATTGATTTGCTCGGAATTCAGAAGTCTTAGCATATAACTGTCAACATTAAGGGAGACAATTCACATAACTTATTCATTGCTTGCCGGCCTGTAAGGCTCTGATGACAGAGAACGATCATGAATGAACAGACCGGTTCAAACAAACTTTAGAACCATTAGCAGCACTGAATGCTATTGTCAGATAAACAACAAGATTGTCGTCGATTATTTTTAAAGCTTCCTGCATTTCTACAGATCAACGGGAATAAAAAAAACTTACCTTTTTTTCTAAACTACAAATAAGTGTTATATAATGTGATTACTCATTTAAATGCGTGTGACTTTCGATAGTTAAGTGGTCCATACACTTACACAATAAGAAGGTCAATTGTTTTGATTCAATAAAATTGATATTCGTCTTTCTACATACTGCACAGTCATTTCACTTATTTTTTTCATCATATGTTTTTAGCTGCTTATGGTACGGATGAAACATGTTGTAGTTTTATGTTTCTGCGCTTGGCACTAAAGGCATACACGGGAAAATAAAACTTGTGGGTGATTAAGTTACATTTGAATAAGAAAATACCCAGCCATTCAATGTTGTTTAAACAGCGTATTAAACTTCAGGTAGCTTTTCCAACTTATTCTACAAGAAAGTACTACAAATATTAACACATTTAATGCAAAAGAAAAGTACTAAGGCACATCATTTTATAGCCCCTTTTTCGTGAGATATAAATATTAAACAACATCATTAAATTTTCACATCGTCATATTATTGACAGAACCTAAAGAATTATCTGCAGTTTCCCAGTTTATTGCATCAACCTTCAATATAACCGACGCACGTCAATTTAATTGTCAATTGCATGCATTATATTTGTCAATTTTAGTGCCAGTGTATAGGCCGCTCAATAAAGATATATTGAGAAACAGAACAAACAAGGGCGGTGAACATTTTCGACAATGGGCAGTGATATAACACTTTATGAATTGTGAAATCGAACAGTCAGGTTGCATTAAAAGTCAAAAAGTGTGATAACAAACTAATAACGCATATGAACATTTCTATAACGGGAATTGTGTGTTCTTGTCTATAAGAGTAACACTGAGAAAGACTATATTAATGCATGAGGCAAACAAGAGTAGAATTGTATCGACAAAAAGATATGCATCAAGTAGAGAAGCGGAAACACATTGGGTCCCTGAATTATGTATTGTCTACTTTGTTGAAAGTACCAAATCACGAATGACTATTATGGGGATAGGATGCAATATATAACACGGATCAGGTCAGAAAATTAGCATTTGTAGAGATGAGTATAAAACAAAACAGTGTGTCGAAGTGCTAGACAATATACGACCAAAAGTAGCATTCACTATGCAGCCGAAAGTTGTGTTCCAGGACGATAATGTTCCCCTTCCATAAGTCCCATCCCTTCCATAAGTCCCATCAATCGCAAGAATGGAAACATCAGAATGGAATTATCCATAGAAACATATACCCAGCCAGGATAAATACATGGGAACTCATATGGGTCCAATATGAGCTACCATATAGGTCCTACATGGGCAAACCACATCGGGCCAAATGTGATTTTGCAAAATGCTTTTGCATGAGTCCCTGATGGGTTGTTATATGGGACCTTTGTGGGTCCCATGTGGATCCGAGTTGGGTCCTACATGGGATACAAATATAGGACCAATATGGGCTTCGAATATGGGTCCGGAATGGGCAACCAATATGGGACCAAATGGGATTTTCACACTTTTTTTGTATGGATCCCAGATGGGTTGCTTTATGGAACCTATGTGGGTCCCATGTGGACCCATGAAGGGTCCTATTTAAGATACCCATATAGGTAAAGTATATGCTTCGATAAGGGTCCTGTATGGAAAACCCATATGGGGCCATGTGGGAGTTTGCAAACTGTTTTCGCCATGGTCCCATTTTGGGCTACTCATATGGGACCCATTCAAAAGGGGTTTGGAAAATCCCACTTGGCCCTAAATGGGTTGCCCAAATAGGATCCATCCTGATTTCGATATGGGTCCTCTATGGGTAAACTATATGGGACCCAGTTGGGTTTTGCAAACTCTGTTTGAATTGGTCCCATGTGGGTTTTGTTCATATAAACATCCATTTTATTGGACATTAATGATACATAGCAAAATACAATAAACTGTAACTATTCTATGAATGTAATTCACAAACGGTGGGGCCTTATAGATAAAAAATTATAATTTAAATCATTATTGAATACTACAACACATTTAATATTATCTTGCTTTAATTGGATTGCCATTTGCGAAATATAAAATATAACACTTACTAGTAATTAACATAATAACGTTGTCTTTTAAGATTACCGTATTCAATAGATTTGTTAGTTCCTTTACGCATACATACTATTACACGAACATTGCATTTACGTACTACTCATATATAGTAATTCACAATGAATCACTTTTTTTCATTTATATAGAAAAAATAAACCATAACTTAACATAAACTGCTATGCATTGAATCAATGGGACGAAGTTAAATATTCAAAAATAAGTAAATATATAATGATAAGAGTATGCTGCCTATAAGAGTATAATATTATATGCACACCAAATGCATAACACATATTCAGGATGACATTTTGTCATTGTGTAACAACAATGGACCATACCATTAAGATAACATTGGCTAGTCTAGAAAGATACAATTCTGAAATAAAGCATGACTGTAAAATGCACATATGTGGCAAAGTAAATCACCAATCAAAAAATAACACACAGTGAGCAAAATCAGACATATTTAAAAGCCAAGCAAAAAGACAAACCTAACACTTATGACTCTATAGCACACAGATGTCATTGCTGACCACAAATAGTAAATGTGTATGGCATCATGCTAAGAGAACACCCATGATTTGAAATTGTGAATCAAAAAGATCTTCTAACACCACAGGTATAATTTGAGCGGTCCATCATAGACAAAGGTATTATTCCAAATAAAACAAGCCTTGACTGGTATTAAGGTATGATAATGGAATCAAATGTGAGACATTTACTTAAAATAAGTATAATATTGGTAAGTAGATATATATTGTGGAAAAAGTCAACAATAACACGTGAAATCAGTCAATTCAATTTATCTTTCAATTTCAACGTTTCGGCTTACGCCTTCATCACCTTTTTTTTTTTTTAAGTAGATATATCAAATTTAAAGTAATGCACGAATAGCATGGACCAATTAAACCAACAGATACATTTTAGTATGACTATATTATCAAGCAATTACACAATTATTATTGTCAGTAAGGTAAGCTTGTTAGTTTTATAAATGTCATTGGAAATATTCTTGTTATAAGACATATGAGAATGCTCACAAGATTAAGGCTCACAAACTAATTCTAGTATGCAAAGAGTTAAAAGTGCTATTTTAATTTCTCAAAGCCATATGTCAATACTAATTACTGTATCATTCATATGTAAAATCTGTTAAAACTTAAATTACACACATTTAAGACTACGCCTTCAATAAACAACAATTAAAAACATGATATTAAATATTATTTATGAACCAAACATGAATCATTATCAAGATAATGTACAATATAAAGAGGACAGTTATGGTGAAATCAAACTGTAACCTAGCAGTTCTACACTATCAAGTAGTAGTTATAAATATTTAAATAGTGAAATGTTCTATATTTGTTTAACTCAACTGTTTTTAAAGAATATTGTCAAATACATTTTTTAAACATGTTAAATTACAAGCCTGATGGGGAATATGTGAATTAAAAACAACAACATAATGCTCTCCTGCAATAAATTTGAAGAAAAAAAACTAGAAACAAACGGAATTTTGCATGCAGGAAACTAGGAGAAAACTAGGAAAATCCAGGAATACTGAGACAAAAACTAGGAGGTATTAACAGGTAATGTATTACCTTGCAGCTGTTTTTCTATCCAATTACCGTACATAAAAGTGTTCAACTGACTGTAAATGTGCTTCTGCAGTTCCTGTTTATCATCACTGAAGCATAGTCTAACCTTAAATCATCATGGGTGAAGGCCGAACTATGTATCAGTGACACCGGACCACACTGCCAGTAGCACATATAAGTCTGCTGAACATCTCCACACGAACCACACTGCCAGTAGCACATAGAAGTCTGCTGAACATCTCCACACGAACCACACTGCCAGTAGCACATAGAAGTCTGCTGAACATCTCCACATTGAATACTAGGACGATTTTATAAAAAACAAACAAGGAGTACTTGTAAAAAAAAACTAGGAAATACTAGGAAAACTAGGAAAAACTAGGAACGACAGGAGCGCCTGAACATACACTTATAAAATTCAAGTCGATATAATACAACGTTTAGAATATGATTTCCATCCTTTCAAATACAGCAATTACAATTGCATGGGATCAAATTAACAACCATTGGATAATATGATGTCCATCCTTTCAAACACAGCAATTACAATTGCATGGGATCAAATTAACAACCATTGGATAATATGATGACCATCCTTTCAAACACAGCAATTACAATTGCATGGGATCAAATCAACAACCATTGGATAATATGATGTCCATCCTTTCAAACACAGCAATTACAATTGCATGGGATCAAATTAACAACCATTGGATAATATGATGTCCATCCTTTCAAACACAGCAACTACAATTGCATGGGATCAAATTAACAACCATTGCATATAAATATCAAATGCCAATAACATTGGTGATTATAGCATGAATTGTTTTATTTTTATTTTTGATATATTGAGTGAGGTAAGGGATAATGAACTTCACTGCTAAGCGACTGTCTCCCCCCATACAAGATCTGCAATCACTCCCTTTTAACCAGATAATGCAGTATTTTGCACATTTAAGTTAATTGGACTGATCGTTGTTTTGTCTTCAGAATAATGGGGTTTACATTCACTGCATTTCCAACAAGTCACTTTTCAATCTCCTCATTGTACGCTTGTCACTCATACTTGGTTTCTCGACCTTATCACATAGTCTGTTAACAGACATTGAAAAATATGTGTTAAAATGAAATGATACATTAAGAAATACATGTACATAGGTTTCAATACAAAAACATTTTTATGTTTTGATTAAAATTGATATACTTCTTTTAAATCGTCTTTGAAAACAATAATTTATATTTGATTAACATATCAGTTTAAAGATAATTGATTAAGATAGATGGACTTGGATAAATTTAGAACTTGCAATAACAATATCCCCGTTTGACAGACATAGTGTATTCTCTTATAAACAAACAACATTTTCATTTTCATAACGTAAACAACAATTACACTTTCATAAACTATAGTGCTTACTTAACCAAGCTTTGGCAACCTGAAGATTGCCACAAAGGTAGTTTCTGTCATGTTTGTAGAATATTGTACTGCATTATCAATTGTGGTGAATACCAAGTAGCTCTTCAATGATCTGCACACCTGGGTGCAGAAAAAGATACGTCATTGTATTATATACGTCTGATAGCAGCAAATTACAAAAGGGCATCAACTGAAATATACCACACGTTTACTGCAAGTAAGATTTACATTATAAACAGTAATTATCACAAATACACGTTGAAGAAAGTATATTAAACTACTACATATTTCTGTAATTGAAAGGACTGTGGGTCAAGATGGGTTACTAGAAAAACCTAACGTGTGTGTTTGTTTCGGTACAATAACCAAAGGCGCATATAACCGACTAAAGGCGAATGGAGAACACAAGAATAAAAATAATCATATACTGAGTACTGTTATTTTATTTATATTTCTGAATAAATTGTGATTAAAATTAAAGTCATGATTGCCTGTAATTCAGTATATTAAATTTCACTGACAACAGTCTCATTAAAACCCTAAATCCAAATCTTGTTCAAAAACATTTCGCTGTATCTGAAAACAACATATAACAAGCAACGTTCAAATGAACTTTCGAAGCATAAACACATTGCCCTGCACGTAACAATGTTTAAAACATGCTGATGTAAACAGAGTCACGAACTTGCTTATAGTACATCAATTTCCTAAATAAGCTGAAAAGTGCCATCGAAATAGTACGTGTTTATTTATTATAAGCGATTGGTCGGTCGAACCGTAATTGGCACAATTTGAGTATTCTCAAAGCTGCTGTGAACTTAGGTGCCAGTTATTAAATAATTATTCTTAACGCCATACTAGTGTTTTTTAAATAACCAAAAATGAATACCATATTTACATTTAACAACACGCATTTCAATCAAATAAAAGAAATCAATATACATGTGCGTATGCCTCCATTCCTCCCTGATTGAGTTTAAATGTAAATGCAACTGTTTTGCATTTCATTTATAAAACGCCAATTAAAACTTAAATTTGTTCAATGCAACTTGTAAATGTACGGTTTAGTTGTCGATTTCAAACCAATAAAAAATCTGCATACATTCTATGAAACTATAATTTGAAAATCGAATAAAATAATTCATGTTATTTAATGGGACTTTACGCATTTTTTGAAGTTTGCCATTAAAGTTCTTAACTTGACAGATTTAAGCATCGGAACTAAAAAGCTCAAGTATAATAACAAGAAAAGTACTTAGAAAAAAACAAAAAAAACAAACGAAAAAACAAACTTCCCACAAGGGGTTCCAACCCGGGACCCCCGGATTAAAAGGCTATCACCTTCTCCATTCGGCCATTCCGACTTCTATATTTCGCCATTCATTATTTACTTTATGTAAGTGTTCCACGTCTTGTCAACAATTTCAACGAAATCAACAGAAACACTCCAAATTATTCCATCGTTAAGCGTTACAAGCGATTTATAATTTTATCAATTTCAACTGATGATTACTCATAAACTAAAACGGTGTTTACAGTATATTTCTAGGTCCATAGTGTTATTTTGCTCCCTTGTATACACTGGTCTTTTATTTTTGGAAACGGTTTCAAAATGTTGAAAAATTGTCAATTCTTCAATCTGTGAACAGGTCGTTTCTTAAATTTATACAATACTGATGGTATTGCATTTTCAGGCACATTTTATGTTAACCTGATTGTGTATTTGTTTTAATTTCCGGGAAAAAATACCAGTGTCCAAGAATGTACTGTTGTGGTAAAATTAATTCGTTGATGCACGGTGTAAAGAAAATGTACACTAATATAAATCTCTCATAAACAAGTCAACAAACCTTTTGTTTTAAGTTGAGTATCGAGAATCAGCAACGTGCACATATTTCGTTGATTATTACTAAAAGTGGTTTCCACTAATGTGATCATAATTATGCAGATTAATGTGGTGCTTTATCCAACAATTACACGTGGATATCACGTGTTTAAAGGTTAACATATTATACACAAAACATGGTAAAGCTTAAGGGACATTTAGTGAAGCTCGAAAATTGAAATTAATCTGTTAACACTAGCTGGAGAAGTGTATAAATGTGCGTGACAAAACCTGGAAAGATCTAATTCATCAAATAGTCACTTCATAAGTGACATAGTTATGATTCGTTTATCAAAGTTACACCTGTACATCGCTCGACTATGTATCAAGAACTTGAAATTAAGTGTCATACTTGAACATTAACTTCGACAATTTCAATAGAATGAAACTAACATTCAACAACAAATGCATGGGTAGAATCTGTGTAATACATCCCTAACAGCGCTTGCATGGGTAGAATCTGTGTAATACATCCCTAACAGCGCTATAATTCCGTGCTTTCGTATTGTAATTGAAATACATATTGTGGAAACAATCATTTTTGGGTTTATTAAAACGGATGCTGATAAATGGTTGTCATATGGGATGAGGGAACAAACTGTTCATTCTTTAACACAAAGATGCATTATAACACGTACATTTTATGGGTTTATTAAAACGGATGCTGATAAATGGTTGTCATATGGGATGAGGGAACAAACTGTTCATTCTTTAACACAAAGATGCATTATAACACGTACATTTTATGACTAGAGACTAATGTCAACGAGCTACCCGATGACATATCATATATCCTGTACCAACGGTCTACATCACAATGCTTTTTAAATCACTTACGTTAACAAATATTGTTTTGAGCTATTTATGCATATAATAAATTGTGTATGGAATTTGTTTCTTTTGCATTTAATCTACACTATCTTATACTGCTCGTTTGGAAAGAAATTAACTCTTATCCGATTTTTAGACCTTAATGTTCAAGTGCTTTCCCTTCTTCTGTTTCATGAACAGAAACCATCTACAGTGGAATCACCACATGCTTACGTTTTCAAAGAATGCATCACTACAATGGAGTACATGATTGAATGAAAACTGGTATTTTACAAAATTCGTATCGAAACTAAGTTATCGATAGACAAAATAATATTTGACCCGACAACACGACATAAAGGCTCCGGACTGCCAACACAGCTGACCACTTGTACTGTTGTGGCAGTAATGTGCATTATTGTTCTTATTGTTATTGTGAAAGAGATTATAATTAAATTATTGGAACCGGTAGTTATTGTTTCACTAATTGTTCTTAACAGGTATTCATTACATCCAATGTACTTTCAATATAAGCCAAAATCGTTGACAAAGAGAAGAATGGCAGAAGGTCAAACAGAGTGCAAGAGAACTTTATTTGTGTTCACAAATTACAAAAAAAACATGGTTTTGTAATAAGATGTTAGCTCACAATCACACATATACAATTATATTTGCAAAGAAAAACAAATACAGGCATATATTACAAACCACTTGGGCTAAGTACGGTGTGGTGAGATATATTTCTTGAATGTCAAGAAAAGAACATGCCAGTATGTTTTTGCAACTTTTTGTTACCTGAATGTTTTGATTGCAGTTAATGAAACATTCAGCTTTCCATTATTATATTTCTTCCATGCAACAAAGTGTTAAAAGAATTTACATAAATAGTAATGCTATAAATTATCAGCTTTATTGATAGTATTGTAAAGATTACCGTCTCGTATTAACTACACTTTACAAATTCCATGTAGCAAACATTTTTGGAGTATGTACACAATTGACGAGCAAACATCTATAACGATGAATGTAATTTAGTAAGTAATTATTTCGATGTCGTTGGTGAGAAAAATATGGGCAATATAAAATAAACATAATGATTATAACATTTATGTTAATTTAATTTAGTAGGATTTTAATTACCCGAAACAAAAAATCCACACGTGGGACGGTCAAATGTTTTTTAGTATTCACATATTTAGAAGAGTAATTTATTAAATAATAATTATTATACTTGAGAGCAATACGAAAAATGGATAACTCTTATAACTAATAATTGGAAAAATAAGTATCGATATAAAATAATATATATTAATTAAACATCTATAAGTGCAACACAACACACGGTTTCAAAATAAGTTTATGCATTCAACAAATTGTGACCAGACTAGAAGTTCACTTTTCTTCGGAATGTATTGACTGTTTTAAATCACGACATTGTCGTGAAGAGACTTCAAGTTTTATTGTACATGAAATATCGAGTTCATATCATAAATGAACTACTTCGCTAAACTACCAAAAGTCGTGGAGAGTCTATTGTTAAAATTTAATAATCCAACTTACAGTATATTTACTGTATGACAATTCTCTGTGTAAACACAACAAAATGCATTTTTACAAATCAAGCCCACCACTAACACAGAGACACGGAGTTGACATTTGTGTTAAAGAACGCACTAGTATATCGTAATTAAGTTGTGTTTGAATTTAAACAAGCTGAGAAACTTAATAAGAGCACAAGGATGGTCATGCAGATGTGATTAACCAAATTGAGGCACACACGGATCCCCATGCAATCACAAGTCATGCAAGCCCTTCAGTTCTGTGTGAAGAATCGCCCCCTGGCTGCGGTTTGAAATTCCTGTCAGATATCGAGTTACTTTATTTGTGGAAATGCAAGCAAGATCTGTCCTAATGATTAATTTAGTTGATAGGCGTGCCAAGCTTGTTGCAGGCATAAAAAGTGATGATGTAACTTCATTGAATTTTAACATTTAAATTTTGCGCTGTTTTGTGCAGTCCAAAAACATGAAGATATTGAAATGAATAAAAGCTGGTTGTCTGACACGGAAATATAGAGTATAACTTTGTTGGACATTGACAACATATAAATGATTGTGTATGTAAATTGTATATTAAACCTTAGATTTAATAGTGTGATTAAAAAGTTGTGGATGTATTGGTTACTTTCAAATTACTGAGGAGGAAACAGGACAAATAAGTAAATATTACTTGTTCTTGAATTCCGCATATGTAAGCGAACTATTTAAGGCCATAGTTTTTTTTATTTATTGGTTCTCGGCCATTTTTGGAAAAGTGTCCGGTTGGAGGAGGGAAAAAATAAAAAGAATAAAATTACACAGACTTGAGTAAATTAATGACTAGAAATTCACAAATGGAAATGGGCAGTGATATTAAAATCTGAATAATTTATTACTTACAAAAATCATTTAACACAACATTAACACAATCACTGCATGATTACCATAACATTAATACCAATACTAGTAAAATTAAAAGGTTGTGTTTATCGTATAAAAACTACTGTTAAAATATGCTCACACTTAAACACAGTACGTCAGATATTGCTGGACTGTGGCCATATTATATGTATAACAGCATGAAGTGAAAACAAACTGAATGTATCTTTTTAATAGATCAATATAAACAAATTAAATTTGATAATGATAATGTCGATATAAAATTGTGAACATGTATTTAATACACTGATTCTAAGATCTTTATAAAAAAATTTTGTACAGAGCATTTTCTTCTGACTTTAAGTGTTGCATGATGTATACAATAACAGAGAGCATATGAATCATAGAGCGATATACAGTCGATATAAAATGCATGTTACATAAATTTAGTCATTTCCACAGCGGTTTTTTTTTTGCATTCCGTGTAACAGGTTGAAACCTTTTCCCAAGGTCATTTTTACGATATCGGTTACATTCTAAAACTTATTTTTTTTTTTACTTTTTGGTAAAAATTGGGTCGTCGGATCCGAGAAACAAGAAGTAAAAAAACTCTCGCCTAAGTATTGCTCCTTATGACAGTTAAATGAATACTGTTTCCAAATGAAAGTAAAATTAATATTATTACCTAATGACATGTAAATGAATAATGTTTCCCAATGAAGTAAAATTAATAGTGTTTCCTAATGACAGTTAAATGAATACTGTTTCCCATTGAAAGTAAAACTAATATTGTTTCCAAATGATTGTTAAATAAATGTAGTTTCCAAATAAAAGTTAAATGACAATGTTGAAACTATTTTTTGAACAAACGTTTGAACTGTTTTAGTTAAAATATTAATTGGTGTTGGCTAGATGGAATTTTAGTCACTCAACTACAAAATAGTACGTTTGTAAATTATTAATTATTCAGTTCACGTTATATAATTATCTGTTTCAACAACTAGTATATCCAATGCGTGTACATCGATTATTTCTTCAACAATGATCAGGTTTACAAGATTCAAACTGAATCGTGCATTAACGTAAGTGTAAATAATGTAGAGCAAAATGTCATGAAAGTAAACAATCATATTCTATTATTTTTTACAGAACTTTAGATAGATAAAAACTGCATTGTAATGGGCTTATTTTAATGTATTGTTAATATATTCTAATCTAAATTTACAAAATTAGTTTTTATGCTCCCATGTGAAAAATATGATTGTCAGCACTTTGATCGCCAAACGCACAATATGGTCATATATTTAAGGTGTAAATTAAATATTATTAAATAATTGGTATACGTTGATATATGTGATGTATGTAATTTTGTATGTTGACGCTTTACTCATTGATCAGGGTTTGTATTATGGCAGCCGCAGATTTCTATGAAATTCATGAAATACTTTAATGCCATCTAATATTTCTCTCGTACTATGGTTTATCGAATGAACATACGTATATTTAAAAGTCTACATCGCAATGATTTTTCAATGGCTTATTCAGGTGTTCCACATAAAGAGGCGGAATAGGTATAAATACTGCTCAGTCCGAGTGTTTTCCTTTCGATCAGAGGTGGCTGGTCGGCAGGCAAGAGTGTTGGACTACCGTAACGCACAGACAGCTGGAGGCGTGTCACACTGAGTACTGGCTGGCTAGTAAACGGGTGATCAGGCAAGTAGTCATATTACAATCACTATTTCAGCAGCATTTGTCGTAAATACGCCTGTAAGATGGTACTGTTTTTCATATGTTCGTATTTGGCGTATTCTTTCCGGATTGTTATTGCTTGTGAGGAATAATTTAGAAAAATAACACTACACGTTTGCTGCTTGAAATAGACGGTAAGACATAAAATACAATACTGTGTTTCCTTTATTGACTGTCCAGGAAAAATGATAATAAAACAATCCTAATATATATAACTATTTTAGAGAAAAAGAGTGTTCTTATGTAATCATTTATATTTGTATACATAACTATACTATTTAACAGTTGTTGGTAAACAAACTACCCTTTACCTAACACTATACATAAATATTGCAAAATATTAAAAACCTTAAATAGTGCAACTTAATTAAGGCGTAAGAATTCCCCAAGCAGCAACATAAAACAAAGAACGGTTCCTACCTATCACCCCAATACATGTCTGTGTGGGTCTAGGGAGGGGAAACAAACCCTACGGTAGTCCAGGCATACGTGAAATGACATTCGATGTATTATATATATAAATACAACCCGTTGTTAAGAAAAATATCCATCTTCTATTTTTGGGCAAAAATGTTATGATGGACACAACATGTCACTCCTTATATTATTCAAAGAGAAAGTTCTCATCACAAATGCATGCTATTTCTTTGGAATCTAAAGTGTTACATGCAAGATCTAGTAATTGTGTTATTCCATTCATACTGTGTGTGAAAAGTATGTTCCTCTTATTGAACAACCAGCTTAGAGGGCATCTTACACGCGCAATAGTTGACCGTCTTTGCATAGGTTTTAAAAATACTGTTTCTTATTTGATCACAACAATTGTCGCACATGTAATTGGTCGATATAGTAATTAGGCAGTTCGTGTGTTAATTGTACGAGAACATATGCGTTGTGAAACACTTTATTGCTGTTTAAAGTTCTACCCAGAATATATAATATAGTCAGCAATTGGCAGTATGTGCTTTATAGACATCGAGATGTCAGTCTTTGGTACACATCACTTGGTCAGCGGTATAATTGATGTAAAGATTTGCTAATATTTAAGTGAACGTGACTCAGTGACGAGACAGTTAATGTATAGTGTTAACTACAAAGATTTTTGCAACTGTGTCATTATGCATGTTAGTCGTTCAAAGTTTGTGTGAGTAAATAGGTAGCAAACAATGTAGCGAAATAGTTTTCGAAAGGAGAATGGATATGTCTACACTTAATTAATACTAATACTAATAATAATACTAACACAAATAATAACATTGATACTAATACAACGAATAATAATTCTACTTTGTTTGCTGTGATACAAACGGAAGTGATTTGTACAGACAAACAACACAAGTCGGCGCAGGTGGAATAAAAATATTGGATTAGCCATTTATGTATGTACAATGTTGTGCTTATCTTGTTTCAAAAATAAACGAGCAGGGGACAATATGTTTTTTGTTGAAAGTGTTTTATAAAATACTTTTAACACATATGCGCCATATTTATTTAGAAATATCATTAACAGCTATTACAAATTACTATATCATATATTCGCATTTTCTGTTAACAACATACGTCACGTGAATGCCATGTGTCATGTGCAATAAGATCGCTATGGTAATGGTGATGGACTGTCCACGTGATCAGACTGAAGCTCAGCAGCACTAGCAATCATGCTAACCACTGGGATGGCGCCTAGTCAATAAAACATTGTTGTTGCTGCTGCAGATGCGTCATATTCAGTTCATAGACATTATGTGGCTTTAGTTCACTAAAATAAAGCATGCTATATTATATGGTTTAGGTGCGTTTTGTTTGTGTGCGTGCATGTTTTCTTAGAAATGAGAATACACGAGTGTTCTCGCTGTTTATTATTGTACTCTTGTTGTCCAAAATAGACATGTATGCCCTTTAACTCAAAGTTTACGTTTGAGCTATTTCAGAAATTAATGAATATTCGTAAGTAGCCAGTTCTGCTTTAGATGGTATTTTACCTGATATATATATATACATATAACTACTATTTCATACATTTTAAAGTTCCTAATTAAATACTATATGACATGGCCTCTATGCTCGCCTTTTAATTGATATCTCTATAATTTAGTAATATCGACAAGCAAATACCTGACGTCATGGGTTGCCCACACATAGACAATACGTATATCTGGAGTGGGTAACGTGCACGAACAATTGTTTGCATGCGTGAGTGACACGCATGCATGCAATATTATGAGATATTATTTGTTTGTGCGTTACACTCGTCATTTAACGATATCTTATTGCATAAGTAATAAGTTACAGCTCAGCACATTTGTTTTATTTATTTGTGGACATCTTAGGATTGGAAAATTATTATTATTATTTATTATTGTAAATATTCAAGTCACATCTGACCAAACAAAATGGGGCAACACTTCTGATATATAACTATCTTCTGCATAATGTGTCATACAGGAATGCAGGTCAACTGAAGTCTTGAAATAATATCGAGTATGTACGATTTGACAAATGGGAAAACTGGCACTTAATGACGATGATAGGTTGAAGGCATTAACATTCACAGCGTTAAGATCAGCTATGTCGTAAATAAGTCAGTCATGCCTAGTGGATTTTTGGTTATTTGATCTTTTTATCATTTCAATAATGACTGTGTCTTGCAGTAAACTTGGTCTGTCAAAGCCAAATGTTTGTATGTTCATTTAAATGACTTCAGTTTAGTTTCATAAATGTTTCAATGGCATATTTATGTTAATTTTATTTGAACAATTTAATTTTAGTGAGGTGTGCGAAGTTTCAACACCAAAACATCAAGCAGAATTTGATACTGCAGACTAATTGGTTCTGAACGCTGTTGCTGGTTCAGGTGTACGATGTCTGTGTTCCAAAGTATCGTGGTGTTACTGCTGGCGTCACTGGCGGCTGCGATAGACGTGCAGGTCTGTGGCTCGTCCCTGGATGACATGCTGGGCCTAGTCTGTGGAGACAGGGGCTTTAACTGGTTTAAAAACGCAGGTAAAAATTATATTTAGGAATAATAATATGTATCGAGTCTGTATATGGGACAATGCATTGATTTTACAAATATGATAAATATTACCGAAGTAGGCATCTGTTATAACATTTTGTATTTGCATGCAGAGAGTAAGTTAGTAAGTATGTGTTTTAACATTTCAAACGTGTGGCAAAGGTAAAAGTATTTGTAATATTATTGCAAAAATGCAACATCCTGGATAGCAATGAAAAGGCATTAAACATATGTACGGATTTCAAAAAGTCTTGTTCCAAAAAGAAAGGTTGATGACTTACACTACATACTTTGAACATACCCTAATTATTTACGACAGTTATGACGTAGATCCAGATTACATTTTATTTAAATCATTTTGAGGTATTTTATCTCTCACAGTTCGTTCTTGTGTTTAGATCGCGTTTCAATGTCGAAGCGGGGCGTGGGGCTGGCCCACATAACGGGCTGGAGCGGCATCGTGAACGAGTGCTGTCGCCAGCCGTGCTCCCTCGCTCACCTCGAGCAATACTGCGCCGAACCAGGGACCGTTGCACAGGTACGTAATTAGACATGCATACAGTTTGGCTTAGAATAAACACACTGCGGTATGATCATTCTTTTTCGATTTTCTGAGTATGTTTCGAATCCTGTTTTGAAAAGATCGACACCAGAAGCGCACAAATTAGCATACCGTGGACAATATTGGCATATTGTCATATTTGAAGAGTAAATCTTTGTGTGTATAAGTAAACCTAGCCCCCGAGTTCACAAATGATTGCAAAACGTTTTTACTCCATTGAGTCTAATCATGAAAAATAATAAATAATTATGTTCCAATGTGTTGAAAACATATGGAATCTTCTATTTGATGTTAGATACCACGACCGTAATCTTTATTTTTTCTTTTATTCTAGAGTAATCCCTCCTTAAAACAATATATGGAAAGTCTAAACACAGCGGCGAATAATATAAATGCCGACAGCTCCATTCCCGCGGTCAACGCTAGACCGGCCACACTTCCTCCCGAGTCCCCCGAGGAGACGCAGCGACCCCTCGCCTCCACCCAGCCCAGACCTGTGGGCTCCCTGACATCCGCACAAAGACACTTCATCAACCAAGCCATACATACGCGGTTTTTCTTCGTACGCCATATGGGGTTTCAGCCTACACGCGCACCTATAGTTTTGTGATAGACAGCCACCCGTTAGCAGTTATAATGTCTTTATCAAATTGTGTTTACCTGTAAACCCATTGCGATTGTTAACACATTTAATATCTCGATATAACTGTACCAAAATGACGTCACATTGATATATTTTTCGCTATATTGTATATTTATTTTGTATGAAAGAACAAAACAGAAAACACAAAAAATGAAATTGCAGTTTGTCAAAGATTTCGGTTGCGATTGTCTTTTCTCTCCGATTTCTTTTTATCTCCTCAGATAACAATTATATAAAAAGATTACATTATGAATTTAAAGAAAACATCAGTTTCATAAGGTACGCTTATTTGTAAGTATTCCTTCACTTTAGAGCAAATTTTAACCCGGATGAAATGTGTTTCATCAGTATTCATGTTAATGTTTTAGAATAAAACAATTGAAAATTACCGGATGTTTTGTTTTTAATATGTCTGCCTACAACTAGAAATGCATTTTAGAAGCGACAACTATTAAAAAGCATTAGAATAGAGTAATAATGGTAACATGGGTTCAGAAAATCAGGCTAAAATTAAGCACACACTGTTTGAGTATGGATCATGGAAAAAGTTTTCTGTTTAAATATAAGTGCCATATTGAGTTCTACGAGTACTAATATTAAATTTGTATTTAACAAACCTGATTTTAAATGAATTCTGTAACATAAATTTGCATCATAAAACTGTCTGTGATTGATCTATTCAAAACATAAGCACTAATCAAACGGATTTCGATAATATTGAGGTCAATCATATTACATGTACTATGATCATATTCTACGTCTAAAAATCTACAAAATAGCTGGTGTGATGATTATCTTTACTCTAAATGGCAACAAGAAGGTTATTAAACTGACGTAGTTCATTATTACTTCTTCAAGGTAAAGGAATTGCTCATAATGCCTTATATTATATTTCAATATCATAAAGCCGATGACAAAATTATTTTCTTTTCAATACCCCCTTTAAATAGATCAGTGTTAAGCATAATCAGTTATATCTCGTTTCAAATTATTGAACAATATTTTAACTAATAAGCACACTTTATCCATGGAAACCGTTCTATTTTCCCAGATGCGCTTGTGCGAATGCGTGCGTGTACATGAGTGTAAATAATATGCTTAATAATAAATATTGGAAAAAGAATGTAACCATTAAAAACCACAAGATGAGTTACGATAGTTGATCTGACATTATTTCCTTGTTGTTTTTTTCAATAAACAGCGGTGGAAAAGAAAACAATAACAGAATATTATCATCAGTATGCTCAACTATGAACAAAAAAAAACACACACAAAATTACAGTTCTGTGTAAACACTTTTAACAAAAAAATGTCTTCACAGTTTTATGTCTTAATATAATTGTTGCAATTGTTTGGAACCATAAAGAACTTTTGATTTATAACACACCTATTTTAATTGAATAATATAACATTAAAACGCTACATGAAAATATATGTACGAGCAATAGATTTATTCAAACCATTATCGAGCATGAAGGAGATTTCAATAAACGTCTACGTCAATTATTTTAATGCATGTCATCAATTATTTAACACTTATATATAACGCAACAAAATAAGGGTTCAAATAATTCTATGTATACATAGATTTTCCTAAAATTCGATGTAGTCAGTCAATATTGTATCCTGCTCATCGTACGTCTGATAGAACACGACCGTGTTCACAGTGAACAGCAGTGCATGTACGGTTCATCAGCTGAAACTTTATCATATGTCGTTCAAAGAAAGTTGTATACAAAGATGAAGAGTAAAATGTTGTATTCACGATCTTAAACTGAATAGTCGTAAGTAGAACTCACTCCTCCTCATATATTCTGCTAAAGTCATTATGTGGCTTTAGTTCTCTAAAATAAAGAGTTGTATATGGTTTGGCGTATTATATGCATGCTTTTCTAGAAATGCGCATTGATATAAAGTCATAGTTACATATCTACTCACTTCTAAAATAATATTGTCGGTAATTCGAAGTATGCCATTTTAGTGAAAGTATACATATGCGATAATTGAAAATATGATGAATGTTCATATGGGGGGGAAATAGATGTCAGTTCCATTTTAGGTGGTATTTTACCGAAAACCAGTACTAGTATATTTCATGTTTTATTTATAAATTCCTGAAAAATTTGTACAACTTTTTGTCACAGATTCCAAAAATAAAAGTACACTGCATGAACACCATTGACATAGAAATGTACTGTAAATACCGTTTCGTTAATGAGTTATCAATTGAAGTTGATAAAACTATAAGCGTTTGTAACACTAAACGATGAAAAAATTTGTTGTTTTCGTTAACTTGTTGACAACACTTGGATAACTTACATAAATTAAAAAAATGCCAGACTAAATGTAGCAATCGGATTGATCGAGTGGTTAAGGCCTTAGACTTTTGATCCGGAGGTCCGAGGTTCGAACCCAGGTGGTAGCAACTTTTTTTTTCTTTTCTTTCCATTAATCATTTTTTGGTTATTATATTTGAACTCTTTGGATCCGATGGTTTGATCTGTCACGTAAAGGCATTTAATTTTATACTTACAAAATCTGTGAACAAGTCCGTTTAAATGATCATATTTAAATGTCGACCAACAAATGGCTTACGCCATAGAACACCCACAAATAGCAATTATGTGTAGAGTGAATTGGACCATCATGCAGGGAAAGATCAAGAGCGAAATAGCAAGGTGCTGCACCCTGCTCCTTTTTTATTCTCCCCCCCCCCCCCGCTGCCCCTCAGGCTGGTCAACATAAAAATTATGAATACTTTTTAAAATTCAATTTAATTTTGCAAGTATTCAATAACTAATGAATAGACTATGTTTGAAAGCTATAATTAAAAGCATTAGACAAATAAAATCTCTGGATTTTGCAAATTATTAGAAAATGAAAACGGACTGGTATGGTTATCCACCCTGCTCCTTTTTAGCAGTACTCGGTACCTTTTGTGATCCTAGATCTTTCCCTAATCACGTGTTAGCATGTCGCTGTTGTATATGCGGACGATGCACTGTTCTAGACATGTTTTATTGATGGTACATCTTCACGGTTAGGATACTCACCTAACAACCTCATTTCGAGATATCAAGAATATGTTTGGTGGTATAGCTTTCTTTAAAAAAAAATTATTTTCTCCTTTTAGCGGTTCATTTTCAGAAATCGGTCAGTAAGAATGATGTGCATTATATACCGAAACTACGGACGAGTGTTCTTTTAATATTCCTTACAATGACATTGGCATATTTCTTAAAAACCACCTTTGTCATAAGAAAATAATACAAAATACAGATTCAGTTTTTGTACACATTTTTCAAAGAAATACTTCAACGTTTTCTGTTTTCATTTATGTGCCATATTGATTTGTATTCATATTACACTTTTATGTAACAGTCCCATTTTAAATCAATTACGTAAAACAACATGCTAATATAAAATGTGTTTAATTCAAAACAAAGTTTTCTATAACGTTAACGTCAATCATTTTACTACGACCATATTCATCTTAAAAACTACATTTCATGCTGTTGAATAGTGTGTCTTGAAAAGGCTGACATGCATATCTACAATTATTTAACTGAGTATAACACTTATAACTCAAAGATTAAAATTATGTTATTGTTGGCACTGATGTTTCTCAAATTCGATATAGTCAGTAAATATTGCGTCTTGCTCATCTGAAGTCTGCTAGAACACAACCGTCTTCCCAGTGAACAGCGGTATATATACGGTTCATTACCTGACACTTGGTCATTTGTCTTAAAAAGAAAGTTGTATAAAACGACCAAAAGACAAATTTCGTTGCAACGATCCTAACATGGAATGATGGGACAGTAGAGCTGCAAAATACATTAGAGAACAATCATACGTTCGTTGAGCAATACGCTGGGTCTTTTGTTCTCGTAAATAATGTTAAATCAGTTGCAGCGAGTTTATATAAACAAGAATATCGGTAAAACCAATGGATGCTCCCCGATGCCGCTTTTCCCTCTAAATGTGGCCTTGACCTGAAACCTAAGAACCTGATTCATACGGAGACATGTTTTCATGTTGAGGCTAACATTCGTGTAGTCTTAAAATCCATTCAAGAAGTAAAAAGTCCGGACAAGCAAAAGGCAAATTTCGAGTTTTGACCTTTAAGTATGAAATTGGCCTTTGACCTACACATCTAATTCATTCTCGTAACATTCCGTCTCATTTAGGCAAAAATTTGTGCCATTAATTGGAAAATAGCTAAATCTATGACCATGTGATAGTCAGTACAAGCAAAAAACTGATTTTGATCTTTGACCTCTAAGTGTGACCTAGACCTTTGACATATGGATACGGTTTACCTGCATTTTATGTTTTCTCAATGAGGTTAACATTTGTTTCAAGTAGTTTTTAAAATCTATTGCAAGCTAAAAAACAAACAGCAGTGTGAATGTTGTCCTTTGATCTCTAGAGGTGACCTTGACCTTTGACCAAGGGACCTGATTCATGAGCGGTACACACCAGCTCATTGCAGCCAACAGTTGTGCCATGTAATTCTGAGATCCGTGTGTATTTCGAAGTTTATGAGGTCCTTCCGCGCCTGAGGCTGCATTATGTGAGGACCCGGAGTGTGTCCCAGGACTCCTACCTAATTAACTTACTAGAGACTCGCGAAAGTATGAACGAATTTTGAATCGTAGCTGAAATGTCCAGCTATTTATTTTTTACAAGAAGATATTTTATTTTGATGTGGTCTTGTGCAGTGGGGAGAAACCGGAGTAACCGGAGGAAACCCCACCTGTCCGGTATGGTGACCACCAACCAAACTCACATGCGCCGGGAGTGTGACGCCTAGGTGAGAAGCGAGTGAGAGCCACTTCGCTAGCCGGACAGCCAATTCTGAGATCCCTCCATCCATGGCCAAGTTAGACTGTGGACATGCAAAATAAGCCAATTAATAATCTAAGGGCACTTACTCCCTGAAAATTCTTCAGACCGGAACGACCTGACGACAGGCGCACGTCCCAGTGGTAGAAATACTGCATATAAAGTTTCGATGAATTTTAATTGTTCCATCCTGAGATCTCACGCGGAAAAGAAAATATTCCATTAACATGTATTATTTTAATATAAAAAGGGCAATAACTCCCTGAAAAATCATCAGACCGGAACAATCTGACAATATGCGCATGTCCCCATGGTTGGGAGGCTGCATATACAGTTTCATTGAATTCGGGTTATTAGTTCCTGAGATCTCGCGTGGAAACGAAAATTTCTTTAGAAAATGTCCTATTTCTAATAAAAGGGCAATAACTCCCTGAAAAAAAACAGCGGACCGCAACGACCTGACAATATGCGCATGTCCACCCTACAGGGATGCTGCGTATAAAGTTTCTTCAAATTCGGATCATTTGTTCCTGAGATCTCGCGCGGAAACGAAGTACCGGCCCAGCAAACATGCACATATGGGTCCAGTATGGGACCTATATGGGCTGCCCATATGGGGCCCATATGGGTGTTTAAACCGGGAACCATCTGGGTCCCAAATGGGCAGCCCATAAAGGACCCATATTCAGCCCATATGGGCTGCCCATATGGGTCCCACATGGTTCCTGGCAAAACCCATATATTTTGCTTGCTGGAGAACGGACTGAAGGACGGAAAGACGGACATGGTGTTTGATGGATGAAATAATCGGGGGAAATTCGTTTCACACCCGGACAAACTGAATTGCAGTGAAATAAGAATTTGGACGGACGGACAAAGCGGCGACTATATGCCCTTTCGGGGAGCAACCATGTAGTGGTTACCTTTTCACGTGTTCATTAATTATGAATTTGATATCGGTATTTGATGTATATAAGCATACGCTTATCGATCGGATATGCTATCGATGCTATCGATACATTTAAACCATACATAGGCAATGTGAATTCCGATTATTGTTATGGATTGACAAATGGTCGTAAAATACAATCATCTTTTCTGTAAGTGATAAATAAACTAAACTAATTGTTAGCAATTCTGTCTGGAAGTCTACATTTGCCGCCGGGCATAACTAAAACATAAAATATGTCTGATGTTCCTCAATGTATATATTTGAGTTTATTGTAAATACACTGCCATTATTTTATTTATAAAACAGTTTAATACAAAATTCTCATGTTACTATTTTATTTTCTACGAAGGGTTTCAGCAACCGGGTTCAGGTTAAATACAAAAACCTATTTAACCGAGTTATTTAACGGAAACAATTTGGTTTATTTTAGTACCAGTGTTCATGATATTGATTCTTCATGCTTCACACACAAAAGCTTATACAGAATATCGCGATATTGGTATATATGCTGATTCAAACATCCTTTTTTATAACTGAAAAGCATCAGCATTAAAAATAGTTATGTCAATAGTTTCATTTCTATGTTCAGCGTTTGAAATTGTTATTGATTTGAAAGCAGGTTCATACTGTAGCAATAATAATAGCCTGGGCCCTCCTTCAACGCCATAGAAAAGGTGGTTAGTCGATTTGCACAATTCCGGCATTAAACGGAAAGATGGTCTCGATGTTTAGGTGCATCAGGCCATACAAATTTGATTCAATGTTTAGCGTCCGTCCCCGGGCTGGTAGATTTTTGGATGACTGAACAAAAAACAACAACAGACTGAACTTGAAACAAATGACTTTTATGTGTTTATATTAACCAATATTAGTAAAAAAAGAAGTGTGCAAGTAGTCAATATACACAGTTAAAATATTCAGTTAAAGTAGGTTCCCAATATGAAGATGATTTGTAATAGTTTTGCAAGTAAACATTTGCTTTAGATTGTATCACTGCTATGAATAAGTTGTGAATGAAAATTGTTTTTTTTTATCGACTCATTGTTTTTTCCTGCCTGGTTGGTAGGTTTTGAAAAACCTTGGGAACGCTAAACATAGAATAAAAATTGTGTGGCCTTAGTGTCAAAATAAGTCACTTAATATAATATATATTATAGCGAGAAAAGGCTGCAACCAACTGACGTAAATTAAGGTAATATTTCTTGGAAAAGTCATTATTATCGTCATTTACAATACACACGATTTAATCGAATTTGTTCGAGGAGTGTTTTATGCCATTGTCATATATAAATATATGTTCGAGCCGTACATTTATTTCATCTTCAAAATTTACACGACTTTCAGAGTTAATAATGATACATTTTCCGGCGGTTTAGTGTATTTATTTGTTCAATGACATTTATTTACAAGCATCTGTGAATACACCCTTTGTAGGATGTGTCTAAACTTACCAACTTAACAATTGGCATCGCTCGTATGTACGGAAAATACACCGTCAGTCGAAATGCTTCACATTGTACAACCATGCAGTACCGGAAGATATACTTTGTTTTATGATGGTTTGGTGTATAACAAGAGAAATGTTAATTCTATGATTTATTTACTAAGACTGCTCTAACATAGGAGTATCAAAGTGGTCAGTTACAGTGGGCGGTGCTTATCAGTTGTAGCAATACAGGTATTTAGCTCTGATTGGCTATCATGCATTGGAATAAGAAACATCTAAATTTTTTAAACAAAACAAAACAAAATACATGTACATCAAGTTGAAGCATTGACAATTACAGAATAAATGAACAATGGCAATTAAACACGCATTAATTGATTTAAACGTTCAATAATGTTCACAGTTGTCGGTTTCACTGTATAGCTTCGTGCCTAATGTCTGTTTTATTAATGTTTTGTGTTCACACAGCTGATAGTAATGGTCTGTCGTTGAATTTGTCATGGCTTCTCAGCACAAGAACTTCTGCAGAGTTAATGTTCATTTTATTGCTGGCAATTTCACACTGGTACACTGTTTTTGATTACCACCTGTCTTTGTTCTTAAGACATAAGTATAATACATGTTCACAATTGAATTTCAAAGTATGCACATAACAACAGAGAACACATTCATTAATACAGTGTATTATAATGTAAGTCTCTGAGGTTGTTTAACACACCGACCTGATCTTGTTCTATATGTGTCATGTTCTGACATGAGCGATTAGTTCCTGTCTGGTGAAGTTTGTTTAGGTATCTGCGGTACTGTGTTACTAGAACTCGATACTGCTTTGTTATCATTGTTCTGTCATGACTGGGTTAGGCGGGACTGTTGTTGCAAGCGTGATTATAGGTGGTGTAATTGGTCTGTTTGTTACATGTGGTTTTTCTGAAGTAATCTGAAAATGTGAGTCAGTTTCTTCAAAGGGTGCTTCACGTGATTTTCGCAGGTGTTGTCGGTTACGTCTGTATAGTCCACTATCCTGTGTTATAACAATGTATGATCTGTCATTGAATTTCTGCTGCACAATATCAAGTAACCCGCGTTTATCATTCTTAATCCGTACACCTTCTCCAATGTGCAAAGGCTTGAGAGGCTTTGCTGATTTGTCAAAATACACTTTTGACCTTTGCTTTGACTGGTGCATTTTATCTTTAATGACCTTTGTATTATGTACCTGAGAGGCAAGTTGCTGGGAGGCTAATTTCAGTGTAGACCTCAGCTGTCTGCTCATTAAGAGTTATGCTGGGGAACTCCCGCACTGTAGGGGTGAATTACGATATTCCAGGAGAACAAGGTAGGGGTCTTTCCCAGCCTGTCGGGATTTTGTGAATAATGATTTGATTGTTTTGACGGTGACCTCAGCCAACCCTTTACCCGATGCATGACCTGGGGAGGAGGTCATATGCTGGAAGTCATACTGTTTTGCAAACTGTGCAAAACTTTATGCACTGTAGCAGGGGCCATTGTCCGAGAATACAATTTCCGGAATACCATGTCGGCTGAAAAAGCTTTTCAGTTTGTCAATGACAGTGCTTGACTTTGTGTTCTGAAGTGTACATACTTCAAAGTATTTGCTATAGGGCGTCAACTAACAGTATATAGTCCTTATTGTGCCAGTGAAATAAAAATGTGGCACAACTTTGCCATGGTCTGTCAGGTACTTTACTAGGTTAAAGGGGCTCTTTTGCATTTCAGCACATATGCTTTATGCAAATTGGACATTCCAGTACTTTTGTCTTTAAGTCTACTGTCATACTGGGCCAAAACATTATTTGTCTTGCACGCTCTGTGCATTTCTCGACACCTAGGTGTGATTCGTGAAGTTTCTCGAGCATGAGAGATCTGATTTCTCTAGGGATTAATATTCTAGAGCCTTTCAGGATAATCCCATCAATCACAGTCAATTCATCTCTGTAATTCCAAAAATCAAGCAATTGTTTGGTCATTAGGCCATCCATCAAGGATAACTTTCGAAAGAAGTTGTAATTGAGTGTCCGAATTGGTAGCTGTCCGTACAAGTTCCATCTTTTGATCACTAATTTGCAAAGTTAACATGACAAGATGAACTTGTGAATCTAGACCATCTGCAATTTCCGGGTATGTGTCAGGAGGGAAATTGCGTGACAGGGTGTCTGCTAAGGGAATTTCTTTTCCTGGGACAAAGACCAAATCTATGTCATATTTCAGCAGGTTCAGTAGAATGCGCTGCAAACTAGGGGGTGCAGAGTGCAGCCTTTTTTCCATATGGCTTGGAGTGTTTTGTGGTCTGTCTGACATGTGATATGGTTACCATAAACATATTGGTGGAATTGTGTGCATGCAAATAGAATTGCCTATAATTCCTTTGTGATTTGTGCATAACTGACATCTGCTGGGGTTAATGATTTTGAGGCAAAACCCACTGGTTTCCCATCTTGTAGACGTACGGCTCCTAGCCCAAACTTTGAAGCATCTACCTGGAGTGAAATGTCTTTATTTGGATCAAAATAAGCAAGTACCTGACCAGGGCTTTGACAGATGATGCTTTTAACCTTCTGAAATGCTTCCTCTTGGGGTTTATCCCAGCTAAATTCAACGTCCTTAGACAGGAGCTGTCGTAAGGGTGCAGTGATTTCAGAGAGTTAAGGTGCAAACCTCTGTACGTACGTAACCATGCCTAATATGGTCTGCAATTCTGCTTTAGAGGTGGGGGCTGCCATTTGCTATATGGCCTTGACCTGTGCTGGGTCTATTTTTAAGCCTTGGGCTGTGATTAAGTGACCAAAGAAAGGGATTTCAGTTTTACCTATTTCTGTCTTGTCTGGGTTTAACCTAATGCCCATTTCTCGGCATCTCTCCATAAGTCTGAGGAGATTTGCGTCATGTTCAGTCCTGTCCTTTCCATACACAATTACGTCATCAACAATAGTCTGCACACCAGGGAGTTTCTCTAGACATTGTTCCATTTTTGCACTGGACAGGTCATTTGCGTTACATAACCCATATGGTAACCTGAGGAATCTGTATCTAGCAAAGCAACTGTTGAAAGTTGTCAGGTAAGAGGATTTTTCTGTCAGTTATATAGACCAGTAACCTCTACGAGCGTCAAGTTTTGAGAAAACTGTCGCATTTGTCAACTCTGGCAATATTTCATCTAATGTTTTGTTTGGGTAGTGCGGTCTCTTGATAGCGTTATTTAGATCCTTCGGGTCGAGGCATACCCTTAATGAACCGTTAGGTTTCTCAACCGTGACCAAGCTGTTTACCCAGTCGGTGGGTGTTGTGACTTGCATATGATGCCAGTTTGTTCCATTCTGCCTTAGGTTTGTCTCTTATGGTGACAGGAACCTTTCGTGGAAGGTGTACAACTGGTGTGATATCGTCACGCAAGTTAATTTCGCATTCACCTGGTAGTTTACCTACCCCTGTAAATACGACTGATAACTTCTTCCTTAGTCAGGAATGTGTTGCAGCTAGTAGCAAAAACTAACTTAATCAAGTTAAGTTTCAGACATGTTTGTAGTCGTAGAATGGGGCTTGAACTTGACTGTTTGTCTCTTATGTGTACAAGGCAGGTTCATGAAACCATCTACCTTAAGTGGTTGATTATTGTATGCGGTCAAGCGTTTCTGTGTTGAACGCAATGGACCAGTTTTACCTAACGACTTAAATATGGATCTGGCAGGACGTTAACCTGTGCGCCTTTGTCAATTTTCATTTTGATTGAAGTGTTGCAAATTGTTAATTTAACAAACGCTTGATTTGTAATTTCATCATGCTGTACTGTGTTTATGTAGAAAGTTTCATCAAAGTGTGAGTGGAAATCAAGATCGGTAGTGTTTACCTCATTGACATCCCTGCGGGTGTCCTGAAGCTTTTTCTTACACACTTTAGCAAAATGATTTAGTTTGAAACAGTACAAACAAGTTTTGCCTTGTGCAGGGCACACTTAGTCTCTGGAATGGCTGGTTCCACAATTGTTGCATGGTCTGATGTGTCCTGGTGACGCTGAGGCGGTCGCTGTAAATGGTCTGCCTGAACGAACCTGCTGTCGTGTAGATTGCATAGGTTGCCTCAGAGTGTTGACGGATTGGGCATGGCCGCTTATGTCCTTGAGCTGCGATTGGCTCACCTCATATGTACGACAAATGTCCATGAATTTGTCGAGTGTCAGGTTTGATCCCTCGTTGATCAGCTTCTCTCTGATTTTGGCGGAATGAATGCCGAGCAGTGTGGTCTCGGATCGTCTCTTACGTTATCACATCCGGATAACCACAGTCCTTTATTAAACATTTGAGTTCTGTAACAAATTCTTCAAATGATTATGTTGGATTCGTGATTTGAATTTGTATCT
The DNA here is from genome assembly GCA_027627225.1 of Congeria kusceri. NCBI lineage: Eukaryota > Metazoa > Mollusca > Bivalvia > Myida > Dreissenidae > Congeria > Congeria kusceri. Next base: position 56,852,588 of record CM051024.1, on the reverse strand, counting down.
GGATTAAATGTGGTTCACTTTCGGTGCACAATATGCCTCGAAACCGTTGTAGTAAGTTGTGAACTGTTGTCGCGCTTCTTCGCTGACTGTCCAGGTGGAGACAATTTGTCGTCCTTTCTCGCCGACCCAGAGCATAAGGTAGTTGTACTTGGCTTCCTCGGACTTCTTCTCTAAGGGTCCTCCAAACATAAACTGACAATGTTCTTTAAATCGCTTGAATGCACTTGGCAAGTCCTTGGAATCCCAGTCCATTTTTGGGTTAGACTGTGTATCCATCGTTTTAACATGGATATTTATCAAAATTATATCCCAAAAATTGTGTCACATTTACTGTATATCCAGATATTAACACTGATTTAACTTTTAATTCATGTTGTAGAATTTAACTTCTGACACCATGTTTTATGATGGTTTGGTGTATAACAAGAGAGATGTTGATTCTATGGTTTATTTACTAAGACTGCTCTAACATAGGAGTATCAAAGTGGTCAGTTACAGTGGGCGGTGCTCATCAGTTGTAGCAATACAGGTATTAAGCTCTGATTGGCTAGCATGCATATAAAACGCGCTTTATTTACAGTTATCATTTAAAAAATGACTCTTTAATGGACGTTTAACCTGGTTAATTGTGCATTTAATATGCTTATGTAAAAGTCAACACATAATCAAATATACGAATATCTTTTGTTCCAAATGACAAATTTTAAAAAAAAATCCCATATACATGCGTCATTGTATACTGAAACTAAAACAGTCTTAAAAAATAGGGGTCACCGGCCCTGTTTCGGAAATATTGGGTTTTGAATAGGGTACCTGTCGAAGCCCTGTTTCAGTTTGGATTTTTATCACTGTTGTAAGTATATAGGAGAGCTTTTTTTCAAACAAGGTTATGATTCTTCCAACTGATATGTTTAACATGTTTTGTTTAGCGATATACAAGTGAATTTTGATAAAAAAAAAAACTCTACCTACATTTAGTGTTAAAATGTTGAATTTGACTGGACATTCAATTTAGTAGGTCAAATGGGTACTAAATTATATAATGCTTTATGAAACGTCATTTCTTTTTTATCAAATGCATCAATATATTTTGTTCCAAACGAAATATTGTCTTAAAATATCGCACATATATACATAAATGTATACTAACACCAAAACATTAATAAAAAGCATGGGTCACAGAACAAGTTTGGGAAATATTTGATTTTAAATAGGGTACCTGTGTAGCATGTATCATGTTTCCTTTTAACAATGTGTACGTAATCGACGAATTGATTGCTAAAATAGAATGGATATATTTAATGGATGTTTTCTGAACTGATTTGTTTGAAAATACATTGTAGAAGTGTGTTTTGATTATAATGTATGCTCTATCAACTTGTACTATTGAAACTATTTATTTGAATAGTCATTAGAGATGGTGAAATACGAGAATGTGCCGACTATACCTGTAGAAACAGCAAAAGACACATATGAGCAAATGTATGAATATAATAAGTTCCAAATCTCAGATTTTCTTTAAATCTGGCTTAGACATGTGTCAATTATACCAAAAATAAAACAGTCATAAAAAGTATGGAACACCCTGCTTGTTTGGGAAATAGTGGACTCTGAACATGTTAGCTGGTGAACCTTTTTATCATTCACGCTACGTCATCAAAGTGTAACTTTTCAAACAATGGGTTGAAAATATCTTTAGATTTATAATTAGTTTAAGACGTTTTGACAGTATGTAAGGATATTGTGATTAATGACACACTACATAAACACTAACCATTGACTGGAATTTAAAGACTTACAAAGATATACATTTATCGATTGAAATTAGTATATTGTAACCTATATACAATAAAGAAAAAAAAATGAAGCAAAAGGAGAAATTAGCCCAATTATTTTCTTTTTGTTGCGAAGGTCTTTAAACCATACATAAGCAATGTGAATTCCGCTTATTGTTAAGGGTTGACAAAAGGTCGTAAAATACAATCATCTTTTCTGTAAGTGATCAATAAACTAATTGTTACATATTCACGATCTCTTTTTATAAAGTAGGATATATTTACAAGATATTCGAAGCAGCATCTGTTAGTTGAACAACCGCTATTCACGTTGAAATGGAAGTTCATTGATGTATATGAATCCAATTTAATACTGGTGAATATCTTTGCCATGATAATCACACCCATGAAATCTAATGCTTCTTTGTAAAAGCAAAGGTCATGCGTATTAGATTTTTATTAATTTATTATATAAACATCAAATCAGCTTTACACGTTATACTTTGTACGTTGGTAAACTTACAAACACAAAATGAAGAAGTAATCATTTAAAAGCAATTCTGTCTGGAAGTCTACATTTGCCGCCGGGCATAACTAAAACATAAAATATGTCTGATGTTCCTCAATTTATATATTTGAGTTTATTGTAAATACACTGCCATTATTTTATTTATAAAACAGTTTAATACAAAATTCTCATGTTACTATTTTATTTTCTACGAAGGGTTTGAGCAGCCGGGTTCAGGTGAAATACAAAAACCTACTTAACCGAGTTATTTAACGGAAACAATTTGGTTTATTTTAGTACCAGTGTTCATGATATTGATTCTTCATGCCTCACAAAAAAAAATCTATTACAGAATATCACGATATTGGTATATATGCTGATTCAATCATCCTTTTTTTATAACTGGAAAGCATCAGCATTAAAAATAATTATGTCAATAGTTTTATTTCTATGTTCAGCGTTTGAAATTGTTATTGATTTGAAAGCAGGTTAATACTTTAGCAATAATAATAGCCTGGGCCCTCCTTCAACGCCATAGAAAAGGTGGTTAGTCGATTTGCACAATTCCGGCATTAAACGGAAAGATGGTCTCGATGTTTAGGTGCATCATGGCCATACAAATTTGATTCTATGTTTAGCGTCCCCGGGCTGGTAGATTTTTGGATGACTGATCGAAAAAACAACATTTTGTCCAGCTGAACTTGAAACAAATGACTTTTATGTGTTTATATTAACCAATATTAGTAAAAAAAGAAGTGTGCAAGTAGTCAATATACACAGTTAAAATATTCAGTTAAAGTAGGTTCCCAATATGAAGATGATTTGTAATAGTTTTGCAAGTAAACATTTGCTGTAGCTTGTATCACTGCTATGAATAAGTTGTAAATGAAAATTGTTTTTTTTATCGACGCATTGTTTTTTCCTGCCTGGTTGGTAGGTTTTGAAAAATCATGGGGACGCTAAACATAGAATAAAAAGTGTGTGGCCTTATTAAGAGTGACAAAATAAGTCACTTAATATAATATATATTATAGCGAGAAAAGGCTGCAACCAACTGACGTCAATTAAGGTAATATTTCTTGGAAAAGTCATTATTATCGTCATTTACAATACACACGATTTAATCGAATTTGTTCGAGGAGTGTTTTATGCCATTGTCATTTATAAATATATATTCGAGCCGTACATTTATTTCATCTTCAAATGTACACGTCTTTCAGAGTTAATAATGATACATTTGCCGGCGGTTTAGTGTTGAACATTTATTTGTTCAAAAACATTTATTTACAAGCATCTGTGAATACACCCCTTGTAGGATGTGTGTGAACTTTTTTGTGGCATTCCAATTTTATTTCTTTTTAAACCACAATATACATATTGCATCAAATCAGTTTACAGTACAAAGTGTGTTTTACAAAGAAATTTTTATCTATACAACATAAAGAAAAAAAAAAGAAAAACTGTCTTTGAATAATATGCCCTTGTATAATGAAGAGAAGAAAAGTTTTTGCTAAGTTTAACATGGATGGGTTCGTAAAAAAAATTAGAATTAAATAAAATGAGTCCAGCGTGACTGGAAATGTTCATACTTATTTTGTACGTGTGAAATTGTTTCTTCTAATTTTATTCTTTTTCTGAGGACATTTTTGAACATATTTATTTGTGACACACTGTTTTCATTTTCACATTTAAATATATAAAATTTTGCAAACAAAATTATAAAGTTAATGCAGTATGAATTCATTTTAGTAACAGTTTGAATATTACAAAATGATATGTTAGCATAATTCTGATGTGTCTGAACTAACCAACAAAACATAGTAATTGGCATCGCTCGTATGTACGGAAAATAAACCGTCAGTCGAAATGCTTCACATTGTAAAACCATGCAGTACCGGAAGATATACTTCAAATGTTTGCATAAAATATGGAATCGAAATGTATTCACTATCTGCAAGATGCAAATGATGAATAGGATGTGACATTGATCACAACCAAACGGCTGTGTCAGTCCCGATTTTTCCCTTCTTATTATATATAAAAAAAAACACTTTTTAAACCGAACCCTGTCCAAACCGAATACCGAACGATATTATCACAAATTAACTCTAATTCAACAGTAAAAAAACAAACCTGATTTAACGGAACGGTGTATCCTGTCAGGTGTCACTTTGCGATACCGCAGAGGTGTGAACCCGATGATTGGTGACACAATTACACACAAAGGGCATAATCGCCAAGGTGAAAACGGGGCATTGGTGCGATTAGCTATCAGCTATTCCGTGCATACGACAATAGTCAACTTGTGAACAAGAGGGCCATATGGCCCTAGTTCTAATACTTGATTTCAATGTGCGGTATGTAAGACTGTCGTCGATCACCGCAGTCTAAACACCACCATATGCATAGTCTTGGTGTAAGTTCAGTTACAAGTTACGATATGGTATCATATTAAGTTTAAATTTCAGATTTGCTGGAATTATTGTAAATTTCAACCATTTAAATGTTGTGTTCTGTTGATTAGATCAAAGCAGATTTAGTGGAATCAGATGAACATTTATGTCCTATGGCTATGGTATTTGGAAAATCATACGAATGTTGAACTATTTTCATGTTTGTTGAAATGTCAGATACAGCAGCTCTATCTAATGTCACGTATCATTAACATGGACGAAATGGTTCTGTAGGCGTCAATTCAAAACTTGCCCAAGCACACCCCACCACCATGACAGACACATGGTTAACACTAGAACACCAGCAACACAATCAACTCGTGCATGCATACCACTACCGATAACTTTGTGTAAAGCAAATACACGCAACAAAAGATATAACGCACTAATGGAAGTTGTTGGATTTTCTTGAACATGTATGCACTAATGGAAGTTGTTGGATTTTCTTGAACATGTAATATTTAAATGTTTGGTTATGCCGAATTTTAAATGTGATCTTTGTCAGATCTGATGAAACATTAAAGGGAAGTGCTGTTATCCTCGGGTAATCAAATATCACGAAGTTTCTGTGTTTACCTCGAAAGAAAAAAAATGAAAAATTGCTGTAAAATTAAGCATGAAAAAATGAATATTTTGTTGTGCTGTTGACGAATAAGCGGTTAATGGCAAAGGAATAATCATACTTTTAAATTACATAAAATGTTATCAAAACAGAAATAAATCGGATAAAACATATATTTAATAAAAATATTATTTTTTCGCAAACCTGTTCAAATTAAATGTATTTCGATAGTTTCATTTATAACTTTTTTTTTCATCATTTACATGTCACCTCTTTGTGTTGCGTATGAATCAAGTTAGTTACAAAGGAGCATGTCTAGCAGTGATCTAAGGGTGTGAACATGTGTTGTTTTAACAGGTTCCAACCGCTTCGAAGTTTGTGTTGGGGTAATCTGAATCACTTTATCAGTTGGACAAGTCCAGTGTTTAAACATAAATCAGTCCACATATATTTTTGTACTTCAAGTGTTTCTGCATTCCCTTAATTTAAATTTAAAGGGTATTCGAATTTTTGTATGCAAATTAAAAAAACAAAACAAAAAAGTCAATCATTTTTATATGTGTACGATGTAAAACATTGCAAACACTATAAATAGTTTAGTAAATAGTATTCACCACAGCAATCCATATTTTGTAAGACACTTAACAAAAATGAAATAAAATAAAAAACAATTCTGGTTTTGCATGAACGCATAAAACATGGGCTTCATACACATTTAATATATTAGTACAAACAACGAGCTCCTTTTTGATTATTTATTTCTTACTATTCAGCGAGGATAGATAATCAAATAAAATGACAGATTTTTTCTACGTCTAAAAGCTATGAAATGCTGATTTGAATAATAATACTCAAATCTCTGTAATACTGAATTGTAAACGATATCCATTATAGCTGAATCAAGTTTTCCAAATTACGAAGCATAATAATTTCTGTTTATGTTGCTGAAGCATCATTTACAACATATTTCAGAAATGTTGGCATTATTTTTTATCTTATTTTTTATTTATTATTAATAATTAAGCTACTAAATTTATTCGCTGGTCACATTTGATCCATTTTTACATTATTTATGCACCCGACTTACACTTTTAATTCAAGATTATATCGATCGATACTGACAACCGACTTAAGTGGTTACGGATTGACCGACATGGTTATGAAATGACAGATCGATGTGTACGAAATAACCGAAAATGTATGTTTACGAAATGGTTATGTTACGAAATGACCGTAAACCTTCGTCGAGTGTGTACCACTTTTTAGATAACTGCATATTTCAATCCACAATGTCGTTCAAACATGCGGGTGATTTCAAAAACACTCAGAAGATCCTACCCTTTAGTAATTTCACCAGGCATCGTTATTGTTAATCATAGTAAAGCATATGTTGCCAATAACATTTGACATTCAAATGGATGGAATCAGATGAAAGGAGGGCAAATGACATCGCTGTTCAAAGCAATAATAATAACATGTTTAAGTTGAATTGCGCTATTTTTATTTTGAATGGAGATGAAGACAGTATGTACAGTTATGATGAAGTAACTACATGCAAATGAATCTTCACAAAAGAGAAGCATCTCTAATGATTGTAATGTACAGTTTAAAAGTGGGTTTACAGTACAGATTAACATACACACAACGAAAAACGGAGTACAAATAAAAGTTAAAAAAACAACAACATATATATGAATATAAATATGTCAAACTTTCTAGTTGTAAACAATTTGGTAATCATCTTTCAAAGATGGAGATAATAACAATGTCTGTTTAATTAGTCAAATAAGAATTAGCTGAGCCATAAAAACTTGATTATACGAGTATTCTAATACATGTATGTTAATTATTACACTAATACTTTGTTGATATTATTCACTAGCTCTACCAGATGTTCTATACAAGCTTATCACCAGTTAACATTAATATGTATGACGGAATCCTGATACTCCACATCAACCATCCAGCAATGACAACCTAGACCACCGACAGGGAGTCACACACTGCTGACATCCAGTGACACATCCTCACACTGCTGACATCCAGTGACACGCTCTCACACTCTGTCAACATCAATCCCCGCAGCCCGGGCCTGGGCCTCGACCATCTCCAGCTCCCTGGCCGAGGCCTCGTCAGGCGCATTCAGCTGGTTCTGGAAGTAAACAGGGCCACAAGCAATATTATACAGTATGCAAAATCAGCAGCATTGTCAACCCACAGAGGAACTGTGTTCATGCATGCTCATGAGAGACAAATAAAAACAAGAGGGCCACGATGGCCCTAGGTTGCTCACCTCAGTTTAAGGCATCCTAATGGATTATAACAAAAAAGCCCAATGGAACTAAACCACTTACCTGATTATAAAGATCTTGCAGTTTCAGGAGATTTTAATAGTCTATCTAAACCATGTGACCCACAGGGCAAGGCCACTTTCTACCGCAGGGGCATAATTTGAACAATATTTGTAGAGGACCAATATACAATGTTTCATGCCAAATATAAAACCTCTGGGCCTAACGGTTTCAGAGAAGATTTTTAAAACTCACTTTCCATACCAGTGTATAGAAACCATGTGACCACGGGGTGAGGCTTCTTGTAACACCATGGGCATAATTTGAACTAGCTTTGTAGAGGACCACTATGCAATGTTGTATACAAATTATTAAACCTCTGGGCCTTGCGGTTTAAGCGGGGAAGATTTTTAAAGTCCACTTGCCATATAAGTCTATATAAACCATGTGACCCCAGGGTGTGGCCACTTTTTACACCAGGGGCATAATTTGAACACTCTTTGTAGAGGAACACTATACAATGTTACAAACCAAATACGAAACCATATGACCCCTGGAGCATGGCCAGTTTTGACCCCAGGGGGCATAATTTCAACAATCTTTGTAGAGAACCACTATACAATGTTAACATGAGCTGTCGGAGGACAGCATGCTTGACTTTTCTTGTGCTTGTCAGAGTTTCTGCCATTTTTTCTAAAACATAATGTATAGTAGGGGCCAATTACACAAAATTAATTTCTTTCTCAAGTTACTGAGTGGAAGCATTTTCTAACTTTCAAAACGGTGACCTTGACCTGGACCCAACTAACCCCATATGCAATCTCATGCAATGTCTCGTTATACAGTATCTATAAATTGAATGTTATTAAAATATTCCAATTAGTTCTCGAGTTATAAACCACAAGATTCTTTATCTATTTTTAGTGACTGTGACCTTGACCCCACCCAATCCACCACAAATGCAATCCCAAGTAAAGTGTTGCTTTAGGGTACTTATGTATGAAGACTGATTCTCAAGTCAGTGAGTGGAAAGCCAAAGTTGATGCCGTCATTCCACCCACTGAAATTTTTTTAAGAGTAAAAAGGCCCATAATTGTGAGAAATTTCAAAATAGACTTATCAAAATTGGCATATAAGTTAATTTTAATACAGGGAATAAGTGTTCTAAGTTTAAATAAAATCCATCAAGCCACTCCTGAGAAACCAGCTTACCGAAAAACTTTAACCTGTCCATATAGGTTATATGTAAAATTTCTAAGTGTAAAAAGGCCGATAATTTTGTCAAATTTCAAACTAGAGTTTTCAAAATTGGCCTATGAGTTAATTTTAATATAGGGAATAAGTGTTCTTAGTTTGAATGAAATCCATCAAGCCATTGCTGAGAAACCAGCTAACCGAAAAACTTCAACCTGTCCATATAGCTTATATACGTAAAATTTCTAAGTGTAAAAAGGCCCATAATTTTACAAATTTCAAACTAGAGTTATCAAAAATGGCCTATGAGTTCATTTTAATATAGGAAATAAATGTATTAAGTTTAAATGATATCCCTCAAGCCATTCCTGAGAAACTAGCTTACCAAAAAACTTTAACCTAGCTCGGACGGCGACACCAACGCCCACGCCGGGGCGAGTAGAATAGCTTGCCTTTTCTTCAAAAAGTTGAGCTAGAAACAAAATATGAAACCTCTTGGCCTTGCGGTTCAGAGGAGAAGATTTTTAATGTCATTATGCTATTTAAGTCTATATAAACCATGTCAGCCCTGGGCTAGGCCAGTTTTGACCCCAGGGGCATAACTGGAACAATCTTTGCAGAGGACCACTATACAATGCTACATACCTAATATGAAACCTCTGAGCCTTGCTGTTTCAAAGAATATTTTTAAAGTCCACCTGCCATGTAAGTCTATAGAAAACGTGACCCCATGGCTTCTTTTTACCCCAGGGGCATAATTTGAACATTATTTGTAGAGCACCACTATACAATGTTACATACCAGATACGAAACCTCTGGGCCTTGTGGTTTCAGAAGAGAAGATTTTTAAAGTCATTTTACTATTTAAGTCTATATAAACCCTGTGACACCCAGGGTGTGGCCAGTTTAGACCACAGGGTAATAATTGGAACAAACTTTGTAGAGGACTACTATAAGATGTTACATACCAAATACAAAACCTCTGGATCTTGTGGTTTCAGAGGAGATTTTTTAAGTCATTTTGCTATTTAAGTATACATTACCCATATGACCCCCATGGCGTGGCCACTTTTAACCCCAGGGGCATAATTTTAACAATCTTTGTAGAGGACTACTATAGGATGTTACATACTAAATACGAAACTTCTGGGCCTTGCAGTTTCAGAGAAGATTTTTAAAGTCATTTTGCTATTTATTCTATATAAACTATGTGACCCCGGGGCGTGGCCCGTTTTGACCCCAGGGGCATTATTTGAACAATCTTTAAAGAGGACCACTATATGATGATACATACCAAATACGAAACCTCTGGGGCTAGTGGTTTCAGAGGATATTTGTTAAAAGTCATTTTGCTATATATTCTATATAAACCATGTGACCCCTGGGGCGTGGCCCGTTTTGACCCCAGGGGCATCATTTGAACAATCGTTGTAGAGGATCACTAGAGGATGTCACATATCAAATATGTAAGCTCTGTGCCTTGCGGTTTCATAGATTTTTTTAAAGTTTTCCCTTTTTAAATCTATTTTTAGCTCTGGTGACCTACAAATGCAGCGGACCTGAAAGATTTGAACAATTTTGAAAGAGGTCCACCCAAGGATCATTCCTGTGAAGTTTGGTAAAAATTTCCCAAGCGGTTTAGGAGATGTTGTTTGAATGAAAAGTTGACGACGCACGCACACACACACTACGGACAACGGGCGATCACAAAAGCTCACCATGAGCACTTTGTGGTGAGTAAATACAATACCAAGATGACACATACCTGCATGAACTCTGCATTATCCATGAATTCCTTAAGTGCATCTGAGTAGAAGCTGTAATACTGCTCTAGGTGTTTGTTGGCTTTCTCCCTCTCATGCTCCTCCCTACAGCAGTGGAACAGTAAGCATTTGACATCAGAAATGGAGGGAAATAAGCCTATACAGTTGGAATTCAATAGTAAACATTGGACTGAAGGACAAAATATATTACATAATAATAGTCTTGGAATAAAACAGCAGACACAGGACAAATTTTGCTAGACTGTAATTAATTTGCCAGTGTAATGAAACTGATATAAGCTGCCTTCAGCTGTGCCCTTACCACAGACGCAGTTTCTTTTTCTCATTGTCGAGGTCTACCAGGGAGAGCGTGGAGTGGTCGTTGAGCTGTATGATGTCGTTCTGCAGGTCCTCACTCTCCTGCTGCAGCGTCTCCAGCTGCTTTTGGTACACCTACAGCACACAACACAGCCACTGCACAACACTTCGGCTAAATGTCAATGAAAGTTATTAATTAATACAACTACATTAAAATAAAAGTACAATCCTTTTTTTATTTCAGAAAATGTTTTACGATAGGGTCGCAATGGTGTAGTGGATATTGTGTCCACCTTGCGACCGGGCGGTCCCGGGTTCGATCCCCACTCAGGAAGCTTTCTCGTCAAGATCTTTCTAAAGACACCAAGTACTGGTTCTTCCCAGGAAACAGACTCAAGAGTGTCTCTACAAGCCTGAGGCTTTCGATGCAATCAAGCTTAAACAAGGATATCAGTTAAACTGATGGATGCTCCCCACTGCGCTTTGTCAAGCACTATAAATGCAATGACAAGCGCAAAGATATTAAAATGACTTAAAAACAATAGAAATGTGTACTATATGTTAGACATTTTGAAAGTCCCATAACTCTAAGAAAAATCATTGAAGTGGAACATCCTGCTAATATGCACACCTCTTGGCAATGAAGCTTCCCATACAAGTTTATTGAAATCAGGCCAGTAGTTGCTGAGAAATAGCCCCGACAATAATTTATGCAGTATATACTAATTTAAGAAATTTTCAAAGTCACATAACTCTGAGACAAATCATTGAAGCAGATCATCCTGGTAGTATGCACACCTCCTCTTAGTAATGAAGCTTCCCATAAAGTTTTGTTGAATTCCAGCAAAGTAGTTGCTGAGAAATAGCACGGACAATAAAGTCAAGAATAGTGCACTATAGACTGATTTCAGAAATCTTCAAAGTCCCATAACTCTGAGAAAAATCATTGAAGCAGAACGTCCTGGTAGCATGCACACCTCCTCTTGGTAATGAAGCTTCCCATAAAGTTTTGTTGAATTCCAGCAAGTAGTTGCTGAGAAATAGCCCAGACAAGAAAGTGAAAACTTGTGCACTATATACTGATTTCAGAAATCTTCACAGTCCCATAATTCTGAGAAAAATCACTAAAGCGGAACATCCTGGTAATGTGCATACCTCCTCTTGGTAATGAAGCTTCCCATAAAGTTTCGTTGAATTCCGGCCAGAAGTTGCCGTGAAAAACTCCGGACAAAAAAGTCAATAATTGTGCACTATATACTAATTTCAGAAATACTCAAAGTCCCATAATGCTGATAACTAGACATGTGTTCGTAGAACATGGATGCCCCCACATTCCGCTGGTTGTCACAAAACAATGCTGATGTCTGAAAAACTGCACCAAAATACCTAGGTGCACAAGTTTACATGCTAATATGTTTATAAATTTCCATTAGTCTAGCAGTTTCACTTTTTGAGTTACACGCAACACAAATCCAAAAATGTCATTTTTTGCTAAAAAAGGGCCATAACTCCACTGATGGCTAAAAAAAACTGCACCAAAATACCCAGGTGCACAAGTTCACATGCTGACTAATATGTATATAAAGTTTCATCACTAGCAGTAACACTTTTTGAGTTAAGCGCGACAAAAAAAAAAAAAATGCTGACTAATATGTATATAAAGTTTCATCACTTTAGCAGTAATACTTTTTGAGTTAAGCGCGACACAAGTCCAAAAATGTCATTTTTTGCTAAAAACGGCCCTTAACTCCGCTGATGTCTGAAAAAACTGCACCAAAATACCCAGGTGCACAAGTTCACATGCTGATTAATATGTTTGTAAAGTTTCATCACTCTAGCAGCAATACTTTTTGAGTTACGGGTAACACAAATCCAAAAATGTCATTTTTTAGTTAAAAAAGGGGCCATAACTCCGCTGATGACGGAAAAAACTGCACCAAAATACCCAGGTGCACAAGCCCCAATGCCGATGAATATGCTTATAAAGTTTCATCACTCTACCAGTTATACTTTCTGAGTTATGCGCAACACAAAAATTCAACGGACAGACGGACCAGAGCAAATCTAAATGCCCCCCGCCCCCACTCTAAAGTGGGGGCATAAAAATCACTGAACATCCTGGTAATATGCACACCTCCTCTTGGTAATGAAGCTTCCCATAAAGTTTCGTTGAATTCCGGCCAGTAGTTGCTGAGAAATACTTCGGACAAAAAAGTGTGATGGAGGGACAGAAGAACGCACAGACAAAGCGGCGACTATATGCTCCCCCGAAATTTTTCGGGGAGCATAATAAATATATTTAAACTAAAAGTTTTACACTATTCCACACAAAAAATATGGAAGTAAGACTTGTCCCAAATTCAGAGTACCTGTCCCAAATTCCGAGTACCTGTCGTTTGGTTTCCACTTCATCCTCAGCCCTCTTAAGTTTGCTCTCCAGTAACATCATCTCGTTCTGAATGTCACTCAGATGTTCATTCACCTATGAACACAAACTGTTATCAGTGTCTGCATCAGAGTTTCCAAGTAATACAGTGATGTAATGACAGCACACATATGTACTAAGAATCATTTCATTTCTATACTAACATAAAAAGAAAATTCAAAAAAACTAAATCAGTGAATGAACTATCACCACTGGAGTGATGAGACGCACGGATTGTCACTGATATTTCCTAAGTATGATATGTGAATGGTTCTTAATCTTAGGACACATCCAGTTACGACTTAACTGGTATTTCATAATTGTAATTCATTTATAATCTATTAAAATATCATTTTCTATAACAATTCTAACAATACTGTAAAACCATTATTTTTTGTGGGGTACACATTTTCGTGGCTTTCGTGGGTAGACCTTACCACGAATTCAAGTCCCAACAAAATTAAATACATTTAGAGTCCGAATTTTAACAATATCCGAAATGTATCCAGTTGTACCTGTGCGCTTTCATATTTTTTAAAGAAATATACAAGGTACTGATTACACTTTTTATCTCTTGATTGAAGCCGCCATATTTAACAGTTTGCAGATTTATCACAAATGCCAATTAATGTCAAATAATGTCGAGATGCAAATAAGAGGCATTTAAATTTTTCCACACCGCTGTGTTTAAGGCTTTTATTACACATTGTTATCTCTTGATTGGGGCCACTAGAGTAACAGTTTGCAGATATTGTTATAACACAAATGTCAAATGGATGCCAAGGAACAGTTGGGGGTCAATAAGGGCACAGTTTAATTGATCTCAGAGTAACAGATAAGGCACATATTTGCATAAATACGCAAAACTGAAACCACTTTCACGCAATTAATTTTATCTTTGATGAGTAACAAAACTCAAATAATACGCAATAAACCGGCAAACTCATTGCGTAACTAACTTGACATGGGTACAAAATGACCGAAAGATGTGTACGAAACAGCCGAAAATGAATGGTTACGAAATTGTTATGTCACAAAATGCCAGAAACCCGTATAATACAAAATAATTTGATTGGGTGTTGTTTTAAACGTAAACTACAACAGTACTGTCCAATGATCGTAATGATCAGTGTTTTATGACGTCATTATGCAAATTTTGTTTTCTTTGTTCCTGTTCAATGATTTCGGAATGCTTCGTGATTATTCCGGGAAAAAATGTCGCACACAGTGGCAGGCAAAACGAATTGAAATTGTTCACACAGAAAACAAAGGGTTACCGACTTCTTTGCCTCGCACTCATTGTCACTGTCGATTTGCGTTTTGTGGTTCAGGGCCCTCCCCAGGCCGTTTTAGCGCCCCGGTCCCGAGGCGCTTTAATTTTAACTTGAACATATGTGGGGCGCTTGTAAACATCATCCGGGGCACGTGTATTTTATCAATTTATTAGCTGTGTTGACTGCAGCAGACCGACAATTCCTGCTGTGACAGATAATCTCTTATGTCACAATGGCCGTTTTTCACTCGAGAAACATGTACACCCACTAAATAAAGTCGATGAATAATCAAAGTGAGTGTCACTTTGCCGATAATTTTAACAATTTACAGTTATTCCTAAGCCGCAATCAATAACTGTGAAGCACCGCCCAGTAGGCGGAGTTTCACCACACAGTAAAATCAATATGAGCCAATAGAAACGCTCAGTTTATTCGCATTGGAATTACGTTATGATTGACCAATTTGCGCAATAGGCATGTATCCAGACAAGTAACGTAATACGCATGTCGATGAGTATTATCGACCTAAAAAGTAGATGTGCTTTGCTCATGCCTTTCTTATTTTATAATATCTACACTTATTTATTTATAAAAAAAATGAAGTGCAAAAAATCAGTCTAAGGTGTAAAAAAAAAAAAAATGTTTGTTGCAGGTTACATGACCAAAAAAATTCGGGTAGGTAGGTGGGGATTTATTTATTTATTTTTTAAATTTAGTAAATAATCAACTTCAAGGTTCTAAAACTGAATTAATATTCAGAATATATCTGTAATATCTTTAAACATTGTTTTAAAGTGGATTTATCAAACTTATTTAACCAAAAAAACATTTAATTATTGAAAACAAAAATAAAACCAACAATTATCTGACAACCCCAATAAAAAGGTTCTAGGGTCGGGGCATTTTTTAGGGTAGGTCAGGTAACCTGAAACAAACATTTTTTTTTTACGCCTAATATGAAATCATTATCGGAAAAGCCTATCTGGTGTTACTGTTGTAGTTTTGTAAACACAGCTGTCTTGTTTATGTACATGTATGCCATGTAAAACCTGTTTTTTCTACAAAAGAGTGCTCAAATATATTTTTCAGTTTTCAATTATTAAAAATATGATGGGGTAATACCCAATTCTGACAAAATCTGTACTGTTACTCTGTGTTCTGATTGAACAATTATCGGCTATATTGTTATACCACTGTACACGTGGATAACTGACACGGTGTCAGCGGAGATTATCGGATCATTGGATTTTCTGCATGCCTGATGCAAATGACTACCTGTTCATTTGGGAATTTTTAACTTAGTAAAGTTACATATTTTAGCATTCACATTTTTTTTAAAATTTTAAAATCCACGAAATGAAGTACCAACAAAATTGTCCCTTTAAAAAAAAAACACAAAATTTCATATCAATGAATTTCTATACGTTTACAGTACATTAATTTGGTCTTTGGAATGTTAAAGTATATTAAGACCACTCCAGAAAGAGGACTGATGAACAGATTTCAAATGTATGGAATATAATTTACCCTTTAGGGAATCACATATAAAATGTAGTACTTCACCGACTTGAAATAATTTTATAAACAAGTTAACACAGATTTGGGAAAAATAGATTTTACCAAGTATCTCATGTACAGCGGTGCCAAGTAAATTTGTTTAATATTCGATAACATGATTTTTTTAAGGTGAATATAATTCTATACAGCTACTATATCACTGAGACATCTGACCTGTTCAAGCTGCTCACTGGCCTTCATTTTCTCTGATTCCTTCTCACTCGCCGACTGGGAGCACTGTGCCTTAATTGTCATCAATGCAGGCTGCAATACAAACAAACACATGATCGCTGTGCCTTCAGTAATGCTGCAATACAAACAAACACCTGAGCACTGTGCCTTCAGTGTCATCAATGCAGGCTGCAATGCAAACACCTGAGCACTGTGTCTTCAGTGTCATTAATGCTGGCTACAATTAAAACACATGAACACTGTGCCTTCAGTGTCTTCAATGAAGGCTGCAATGCAAACATCTGAGCACTGTGCCTTCAATATCATCAATGCTGGCTGCAATGCAAACACCTGAGCACTGTGCCTTCAGTGTCATCAATGCTGCAATACACACAAAGACATTATGGCTGTGCCTTTAGTACTGCTGCAATACAAACAAACACCTGAGCACTGTGTCGTCAGTGTCATCAATGCAGGCTGAAATGCATACAAAGCCTGAGCACTGTGCTTTGTGTCATCAATGCTGGCTACAATGCAAACACCTGAGCACTGTGCCTTCAGTGTCATCAATGCAGGCTACAATGCAAACACCCGAGCACTGTGCCTTCAGTGTCATCAATGCTGGCTACAGCAAACACCTGAGCACTGTGTCTTCAGTGTCATCAATGCAGGCTGCAATGCAAACACCTGAGCACTGTGCCTTCAGTGTCATCAATGCTGGCTGCAGCAAACACCTGAGCACTGTGCCTACAGTGTCATCAATGCAGGCTGCAATGCAAACACATGAGCACTGTGCCTTCAGTGTCATCAATGCTGGCTGCAGCAAACACCTGAGCACTGTGCCTACAGTGTCATCAATGCAGGCTGCAATGCAAACACATGAGCACTGTGCCTTCAGTGTAATCAATGCTGGCAGCAATGCAAACACCTTAGTCCAGTCATTATAAATATTTAGGTAAAACAAATTCCTTCACAAGAGATTTTGGTGTTTACTAGGGATGGGACCGAATACTCGAATATTGGATAATATTCTAATATAAAAAACGAATACGAATATTCGATTTTCTCATTTATTTAAAGAACAAAATTTCTTTAAAAAATCATGTTTTTTTCCAGTTTGATTGCGAAGTTAACATGAATTCCAGTCGTATTTCCTGCCTAGCGGGTGGGCGGAGGCAGTGTAACGTATTTACAACACATGCCAAACATGTCCAATTAACGACAATTGCTAATTGGCAGGGGGGCCACATCTGTACAAGGGCCGCGAGTTAACGGTTTGTAGGAGGCGCGAATATGACGCATTGTATACACAAATAACAAAACTGGGCCATGTTGTGATAACGGTTTCACAGTTTGCACAAGGCGTATATTGTTGTTTATTGTCCTTAAGTGACATCTATACGGTTAACTTGTTTACAGTAAATTACAATTACTCTCTAAGTAATCCAATCCAAATGAATCCATTATCAGCCAATCAATTTCTTTAACAAAATTAGCATGATCTGGTCAATCTTACTATACGTCACTTGTAATTTATTTTCTATTATATCAACACCGTATATTATACAAGAGTCTTTATTATTAAACAATGCCACCATCATGTGCTTGGAAGTACTTTATGCGGTCATTAGACAAAACCCAGGCAACGTGTAATCTGCACAGCAGATACAAGCTTCATGGTTCTGAAAAAAACCCGGAACGATTAACAAATTAATTAACAATACATTTAACAATATCTTACATTTCTTTATATTTGCCTAACACTCACAAAGTTATATTGCTCATTTACCACTGAAACAAGGTAAAACAACTCGTACACATAGTATACATATTTCGGATAGGTAAATATTCGGACAGGGTGCCGTATATAGTAGTATTTACAAAACGAATATTCGAATACCTAAAACGAATATTCGAATATTGATTTCAGTATTCGGTCCCATCCCTAGTGTTTACCATTAGTTTATAGTATAAAGACCTTGACAATAGTCCTCAAAAATCTGTCTTGTTTTTATGTAAATAATGGCTTTTTAAAATTTCACATTTTTATTATTATTTTCTGTCACAAACCGTACACCATACATCATATTTTTCGCACAATGATGTAATTTCCGGTCCCCATGTTGACATGCATCGCATTTGTTTTTTGTTGATAAATAGTACAAATTATCGCTTAAAGGCATGAAATATTCAGAAAGACGGTAAGTTCACTTTCCATTTATTGTATATAAATAGTCAAATATAGGAATTGTACATTTTACTACGCAGAAGAACACACATATTTTATGTTTTTATTCATGTATTGTGTATCTTTTGTGAATCCTAAATGTTGTAATAAGTACGCCAAATTATGTTTCATGTATTATGACGTCAGCCGAAACGTTGTGATTAAATAAATTAGCTGTTTGAAGTTTGACTTCTTCATAAAATATGTTTTTATTCAAGCAGACGATTTTCTGTAATTTTCAAAGTTCTTGCGTAATTAGTGCTTATGAATAAAAATAACGTAACATTTCAATACGAAATACACAGAAACAGTGTTTAACGGAATATTATATCAAATAAACTCAAAATATAAGGGAAAATAACATATTTTCAGATCTGTACCAATTGCTGGGAATTTTAAACTATGGAAGACCATAAGTGTCCAAACCATTAATTTTGTCACAAACTTTGTTGAACGTAATACACTGAATAGTTCAAATTATTTTAAGTATGCTATTGTATTATAAATGTATTTATTCTTTTTTGTAGACTGAATCCTATAAAGAATCATCTCCACATGTATGTTTTCTATGTGGTGAAGACAACAATTTGGAGACAGTAAAGCTTACTCAAAAGGGATGTTCCGGCTTAGTTTCAGCAGCACAAGCAAAAGGTTAGTGATAACTGAATACACAATGTTTTTTGCTTATTTTGATTTAAGCAGATGCTTTTTATTTAAATTATTTGATTTAACCTTTTGTCATGATTCAAATTAATATATAAATTTCTCATATGTGGTACTTCCTATGCAGTTAACATTAATGATCTTTTATTACTGTACATGCAATAAGTTTAATTAGGTATGTTCAGTTTTTATTGTATAATACTATCATACATGTGTATGTGTGTGCGTGCGCGCACATGTGTGTGTGTGTGTTAGTTAAAAAATAATAAATAAATATATTTGCTCTTATTGTTTTGTGGTAAGAATGATGATTTTCTAGTCAAGAAAAACGTTATCAGTACGTCAATAGAAGAAACGGATCAAATGGATGAAAATAACAATGAAAACAACAATGATAATACCACAAACACTAATCAAATTGAAGCACTGGTAACCCTAATGAATCAAGTTTTGTCTCAAAGTATATCGCCACATGATCTTCAGAATAGCTTGGTGTTAAGGGAGTTCATCGAAGACTACAACAAGACAAAAGAATCACTGCAGTGTTAAAGAACAGCAAAACTGTGGCTGCAATACATGGAAATGGTGGACCTGATGAAGCAGTTCATAGCAGCCGAGAGAACAGGAAATTGGAAACAACATCTGAGTTCCATGCAACAAATGCTGCCATATTTTGCAGCAGCCGGGCACAATTTGTATTTAAAGTCAGGAGATATTTATTTATAAACAATGGCTAACCTATCACAAACGCATGTCGAAGTGTATGAAGCTTTTATGAACAGGCACCATGTTATCAGAAGGAGCGATCGATTTTGGGGCGCACTATCGAGTGACCGAAGCGTCAAATCAGTGGGTGGCTTGACTCGAGGCAGTGGAATGTCGGAGTTACAGAGAGCAAGGTGGCTTTCAGCCATGCCAGCATGTGCCGAAGTTAATGAAGCCATTCAAGAATTCAGTGGCCACAGATACGAAAGCAGTGATCAACATAAAGAAAGTACAAAAGCCAGAATAGCAGGAGACAAAAAAGACAGAGCAACCTTTATAGAGTTTTTAAAGGACAGGAATCCATTTGTAGCCGAAACAAATCTGCGAAATATAGAAACAGGAGCACTTGCGGACAAAAATGTCAACGCGGATATGGCGAAAGATATTGGTCAGCATATATTAGATGATTTGGTCGGGCAACATGTCATTTCATATTCCTGCAAGAAAGCAAATCAGGTCGTTACCATGGCCACAAAAAGTAACCTGAAAATTAATGGTGATGAAATTTCAGTTGATCCGCAACTTCTGTTCCAAAGGCTTGTTGCCATATCTGTTTATGAACTTGAGGACAAAAAAGCGCTGTTTCAGCACAAACTGTGTGTTCATCCAGCGGCTCTTTTTGATTCTTCAGGTCTTCTCAGGGAAGCACAGAAGTCCCAACTTGCAACGGCATTATGGGAGACATTTACAATTGGTCAAGAAGATATCATAACTGATAATCTGTTCGTATTGGATGGGGGCTCACTTGTACAGCGCCTACCATGGAATACAGGAGACTCGTTTGGTCAAATTGCTGCTAAGTACGCTTCATTTGTAGAATCTTTATATGGTACACCGCTCGTTGTTTTTGATGGCTATATTAGTGGAGCAACAACAAAAGATGTTACACACGAAAGACGCGCAAAGGGCAAACCTAGCAATAGAGTAATATTCAATGAAAGAACTCTATTCCGAGGAAAGAAAGAAACATATTTGATTAATTCTGAAAACAAGCAGGACTTCATTGATTTACTTGACCATCATCTAACTAACAAGGGCTGCATTGTTAAACGTGCTGATGGGGACGCAGATTTACTCATTGTTCACACAGCCGTCGAAGCCTCTCTAGACAGGACGGTTGCCGTTGTGGGTGAAGACACTGATATTTTAGTTCTTTTGCTGTATCATTCCAAGCCAAAAAGACACAACATATACTTTAGATCTGACAAAACAGTAGACATAAAGAAGATTTGGCACATAACTAGTGCACAAAATATGTTAAGACCTGACTGTTCTCGATATCTACTTTTTCTGCATGCTTCTACCCGTTGTGACACTACATCAAGGATGTTTGGCAGTAGCAAAGGGGCTGCACTGAAGAAGTTACTTTCAAATGGAATAGCATCGAACAATGCAGAAGTTTTCTTGCAATCCGCGTCACATGAGCAAGTAAAAAAAAATGGAGAGCAAGTGTTAGTATCTCTTTACAATGGTGACACCAATACAACCATTGATGATCTCAGGTATCAAAAGTTTATCCAGAAAGTTCACTCTACAAATACGTTTGTAAATGTGCAATCTCTGCCTCCAACATCATCCGCTGCAAAGTATCACAGTTACAGAACTTACCTTCAGGTCCAAATATGGATTGGAAACAATCTTAACCCAATGGAGTGGGGTTGGCACCGTAAGGATAGTCAACTTGTTCCAACGAAGTGTGATCTACCAGTTGCGCCTGAAAGGCTATTGAAAACTGTAAGGTGTTGCTGCAAATCAAACTGTGACACAAAACGTTGTCGAAAGAATGGCTTAGTCTGCACATCTGCATGTGGTGAATGTAAGGGTATTGATTGTGTTAATGTGGAAATCACAGAAGCAGATTTAGAGATGTGAACGTAGCGTCAATATATTCTGTGAAATATAAGACAATATTAAGCCAGTCATAAGTGTCACATGTATTATTGTACATTTAAAGTGTTATGTTCGGAGCATCTTGTGTTATATTTATATGTGTAAAGCCAGATTTGCTATTGGTAAATATTTTATTTGCTTGTATCCTGTGTTCTGTATTGTATTAAGCAGACCAGATAGTGTAGGAATCCAGACACAATTCAAGCATGTGTATAATTAATGTAAGTTTTGCTCTATAAATGTAGATTCTTTATTATGTTTTAGAAGTTTTCGAAATCATATTTACCATACTTAACAATATCACATCAGAAATATGTGATATGTGTGTGTTATAAAAGGCATTTATAGATTTATGTTAAATGATGATAAATGTATTGCCCATACACTCTATATGTGGATGGGGTAATTCCAGCTCGCCAAAAGTTCAATAATTGACTTTATTAGAAAGGAAACAATATCTTATTATAATTCGTAAGCAGTTATTATACGGTACAGCTACTATTATGAGGGTATTTAATAAACAAATGCAAATGAAACATTGATACTCTTACAATGCATCAATATACCAGTGGTAATGAAACCATAACCTTTCTGTGTGTGGGGGGTAATTTCATTACACCAAGTAATCAATAAAGGATATTGTTTTGGGTAAAAAAAAGTGTATTAATATTTCCTGATGCATTTCCTATAGTATATAGCTCGTTTTATGAAGATACTTTGGTATAAAATACATTGTTACACTTGATTTTGTCATACTGTATCAATATACTTGAATTAATAAAACATTTATATCGTAAATATAGTATTATAAAACCACTGCGTTTTTTCTAATTTCTCATTAATATTTTTTTGAGAACTTTTAGTATAGTATTGTTGAGATGCAATGCAAACACATGAGCAGTGCCTTCAGTGTCATCAATGCAGGCTGCAATGCAAACACCTAAGCACTGTGCCTTCAGTGTCATCAATGCAGGCTGCAATGCAAACACCTAAGCACTGTGCCTTCAGTGTCATCAATGCAGGCTGCAATGCAAACACCTGAGCACTGTGTCTTCAGTGTCATCAATGCTGGCTACAATGCAAACACCTGAGCACTGTGCCTTCAGTGTCATCAATGCAGGCTGCAATACAAACACCTGAGCACTGTGCCTTCAGTGTCATCAATACTGGCTACAATGCAAACACCTGAGCACTGTGCCTTCAGTGTCATCAATGCAGGCTGCAATGCAAACACCTGAGCACTGTGCCTTCAGTGTCATCAATGCAGGCTGCATTGCAAACACCTAAGCACTGTGCCTTCAGTGTCATCAATGCAGGCTGCAAACTAGAAAGCACTCAGAGAGCGCAGACCTCCACCTGGGATGATATCCCCTCTGGGTTGTGCAACTAACGAGTTATACAGCACAAAGTGGCAATTTTTGAAAACAATAACAAAGAATCCCTAAAAACAATTCTTGGCCCATTCTCAACCTTCCCAGAAAATTTCATGCAAATCAGTGCAAAACAAGTGTGAATTTTCAAACTAACAAGGAAACAAACTAACACCAGCATAAACATAATCTCCTTGGAAGAAGTGACTTCAGCGTCATCACTGTGCCTTTGACGCATTTATGTTAATAATTACAAACAAACACCTGAGCGCAGTGCCTACAGCATCATTAATGTAGGCTGCAAATAACTTATGCTGCATTATCAACAACTGTGCACTGGAAATTCATCGTCATACACAAGTGCTGCATTACAAACACATTGCTTTCAAGCAGTGTTTTGTGTTTTATGCTTGATAAATCAATGATTAAACTGTTGGGTGATAAATATGCGGAAATACTGGAATTTTACTCAGCTAAATTAAACCCAAACACAACCTTTCTAAAGACACAAAGCTGGGAGGTGCTTATATTGCTGGATAAAGTAAATAAAATTTGAGACACTATAGAAAGGAAAAATAATATGTTACTTTAAAAAGGTTGATAACAATAAGGAAAACAAGAGGACCATGATGGCCCAAAGCGCTCACCTGAGTACTGGCAATGACTGACATCTGAATGTCAGAGCCTACAAAATGACCCACATCAGACAAATATCTTACTGTTGTTGACCTGGCAATACAGATGCCTGTCAGGCAACTTCTGTGGTTAACCTGGCAATCGACAGGTGCTATACAGATGCCTGTCAGGCCACTTCTGTGGTTCACCTGGCAATCGACAGGTGCTATACAGATACCTGTCTGGCCACTTCTGTGGTTAACCTGGCAATCGACAGGTGCTATACAGATGCCTGTCAGGCAACTTCTGTGGTTAACCTGGCAATCGACAGGTGCTATACAGATTCCTGTCAGTAAACTTCTGTGGTTAACCTGGCAATCGACAGGTGCTATACAGATTCCCGTCAGTAAACTTCTGTGGTTAACCTGGCAATCGACAGGTGCTATACAGATTCCTGTCTGGCCACTTCTGTGGTTAACCTGGCAATCGACAGGTGCTATACAGATTCCTGTCTGGCCACTTCTGTGGTTAACCTGGCAATCGACAGGTGCTATACAGATGCCTGTCAGGCCACTTCTGTGGTTAACCTGGCAACCGACAGGTGCTATACAGATTCCTGTCTGGCCTAATTCAGTTATTAACAAGGCAATCAACAGGTGCATTTACGGTCGAAACTTTTGAGACCAAATTCAACAAAAAGCAATCTGCAATATGTTTACCATGCCCTATCACACATTACATAAGAGGTTTATCCAATCTATAAAATCACATGACTTTCAAACATCCAGCTGATTTGCATATAGGGTGTTTTTTTCTTATTTTTACAAAACAATAATTAAAACAGTCGCAAGTAACAGCAAAGACACCTGTCGGCATAACATATATCATCGATAAGCACTAGTCAATCAAACAGACCATCATACTGGATGTATTTGCATTCTAATTGCATGTTTAGAAATACTATTTAGCGTACCGGTTAAAAGCTCAAATACCAAAACCAATTAACCGGTTACTGAAATTCTTCATTTTTTTCCATCCCAAGTGAAAAATGGAAGTCTCTATCCTGAACATAGTCCATTTTTTGTTGCTTATTTCACAAACAAGGACAACGTTCTCTATGAGACTGAGTTATTGACAAATTTTGAATTTTTGAGAAACAAGGGGCAATAACTCTGGTTTCATTAGTAAAATCTGGCCAAGACTTTATGCCTATACACAAACAGTGCAAGTTTGGTTAAGATTAGACAAACAAGAGCTGTCTCAGGACAGCGCGCTCAACTATGAAACCGCTTTGTCAGAGTTATGGGCCTTTGTTACTACAAAGAGGGGCAAAATTCTGCTAAAAGGCAGTTCAGAGTTATGGGCCTTGGTCAGTGAAGTTACATAATGACCCTGAAGGCATGTGTGAAGTTTCAATTGAATATCTGTAGTAGTTATAGACGTACAGAGTTGTTGCACGCAAACTTTAACATGAAATTTCTAAGTACAAAAAGGGGCATAATTCCGCTAGATTGCAGGTCAGAGTTATGGGCCTTGATCAGTGACCTTACATAATGACCCCAAAGACATGTGTGAAGTTTCAATTGAATATCTGTAGTATTTACAGAGATATGTACTTGTGGCAAGCAAACCTTAACCTTAATTTGCTCTTGCATGAAAACCTTAACCCGACTTTTCTATGTACAAAAAGGGGCATAATTCTGCTAAAATGCTGGTCACAGTTATGGGTCTTGGCCAGTGACCTTATATAATGACCCTTAGGCATGTGTGAAGTTTCAAATGAATATCTGTAGTAGTTACAGAGATATGGACTTGTTGCACGCAAACCTTAACGAGAGCATTACGGCGAGGGCGACACCAACGAACGGGTCAGTAGCATAGCTCAAACTATTTGGTGAATAGTCAAGCTAAATATGTCTCTATCCTCCATATTATTCATTGTTTTGCATTTTTTTCACAAACAAGGGGCAATAACTTTGGTGTTTGTACTCCAATCATGGCCATTTTTGGATTATCTTGAAATGTTATGCTCATATACAAGCTGTGCAAGTGTGGTTAAGATCCGATGAAAAATGAAGTCTGTATGTTGCACAAAGTCCATTTTACAGTTTTTCTCATGAAAAAGGGGCAATTACTCTTGTGCTTCTAGTCCAATCCGGCCCATTATCAAACTTCGCTGAGATTTTATAGTCATATACAAACTGCAAGTTTGGTCAAGATTGAATGAAAAGTGGTCTCTATGTTGTCCGTGTGCCCAAATGTTGATGCATTGTGGATGCCGGACAATGCAGGACAGTCCCCTAAACCAATAGCTCACCGAGCACTTCATGCTCAGGTGAGCTAATACCCAGACAGACAATCCTGATACTAAAGGAACTACATGCCATAAATAGTGAAATACAGCATCTAAGTGCATCCAGCAGGAAGGCTGTCTATTTATATCATGAAAAGGGCAATCTAAAACACTCCTGTGGTTAAACCATGGTTTTTTTTAATCTAACAGTTTATTACACAAATGCAACATGAAACTAATGGTAATTTTACAATGAAAATTAGAATAAACACTAGATTAAAATCCCACCTGAAAAATTCATTAAAAAGACAATGTAATCATATTAAAAATATTTGAATTCATATCAAACAATGTCATATACCAGACTAAAATTGGCTACAAATTATAAATGCCTTAAAAATAAGTAAAAGGTTTTTGGGTCAGGAAAAGTGCTTCTTTACAGAAAATTCCAAGAAGCTTGATCAATTAGGCACATATTTTTATAAGAAAAGGAAACAGTGCAATACCAAAAATGAAATGTAAATTACATCAGTTTACTGTTTGCAATATGGACCAAAATATAGATGAACATCTTCATCTTTACAAAGACCCCAATAAAAATTACTATGTTTTCATTATCATTGAAAAAGCAA
Organism: Congeria kusceri; assembly: GCA_027627225.1. NCBI lineage: Eukaryota > Metazoa > Mollusca > Bivalvia > Myida > Dreissenidae > Congeria > Congeria kusceri. The sequence goes on along the minus strand of CM051024.1, from coordinate 56,825,842 downwards.
ACATTTCAACAGCATGAATTGAATTTAATTCTAATATCTGACATTTGACTTTCAAAGTGGGACCTTAACCTTGGACCTAGGGACCTGGTTTTTGTGCACTACACACTGTCTCATGATACTTATCACACAGTTGCTTGTGTTTATGACTTAATACTGATGTTAAAGACTTCTTTTAGACATTGCAACATACCCAAGATTTAAAGGCACTGGGTCTGCTTTGAATTAACATTACTATGAAAACAAGAGCTGTTTGTAATCAGTTATGCCCCCTCTAGATTAAAAGCAATCTTTAAAATATTAAGTTTGGTAATGATCAGATAAGAACTGTTGGACATAGGCAGCGGAAACTGCTAAAAAGGCCATTTTAAGATAAATCAAGGGCCATAACTCCTGGTGTAATTTGGATGACAATCCAACTTAGCTAAGATATTATAACCTCAAACAGTTTCATCAAGTTTGGTGAAAACCGGACGAAAACTGTTGGATGTATAGAGCAGAAACAGCTAAAACAACTTAGAGAGCCGAAACGGCTAAAAAGGCCACTTTTAGATAATTCAAGGGCCATATCTCAACAATTTGGCAATTTGGCTGATAATCAAACTTGGCCGAGACATTATGCCCACAACAATTTTCATGAAGTTTAGTGAAGATCAGATGAAAACTCTTGGGACTTAGAGAGCTGAAACAAAAGTGGTCTACCGACAGACTGACTGACCGACTGACATTAGTAAACCAATATTGTGCCAAAAGTGAGTGAACTTTTCAAATCACTGCCAAACTGAACAGCTAAAGTAGCAGATCATTAACTGGGAAAACTTACCAGACATTAGTGCTTTCTAAGGTAAATACTTGGTCATGCTGCCTTTCTGGACGAGAACTGACTTCACACGCCTTGGAAGGGGTGAATCAAGTCTCTGAATGTACATAACTGGGATGTTTTTCCAGGCACTGAGCAGGTGCTCTTTCAGGTCATCAATGGTATGTACGGCATGAAGTTGAGATTTTCTTTTTCTCTTGAGTACTAACCAAATGTTTTATATTGGGCTTAAATCAGGGGACTGGGCTGACCGGGATGTTGTTGGATTGTTTCCATGCTGTATTTCCTGGACTTATGGCATGGTGCATTGTCTTCTTAGAATATACAATTATTGTCTGTGAAATGCTTGACAATGGTTGGCCATAAATATGTGTCCAATGTCTCGATATACTTGTTAGAGTTAATATTTCCATCAATAAATGCTAAAATTCCCACACCGGTGTAACAAATACAACCCCAGACCATCTTCAAGTTCTAACCCTGGCTGCCTGATACATAGCCCAAACACTCAGGTCTCCACTTTTCACTGGCCTTTCTCCAAACTTTCAAATGACCATCGGGTTTCAAATGTATCATCATTTCGTCACTTAAAATCACCTTTCTCCAGGGTTCTCAATAACTGTTGACTGAATAGGCCAAAACGAACATGTAGCTAGCTAGGGGGCCCGGGGGGTCTTGTTAGGACCCACCCACCAGAAAAAATGTTGCATGTAATTAGAAATGTTATACATTTAACATTCTCTAAACAACATTACAACATTGTTCTGATTACGTTTTAATTTTCCTGATTTAAACAAAAGAAACACACGAGACGTTATATCTTTACATTAGTCTTTTTGAAACTACTGAAAGAGCCTGACGTCATAAAGTAGCTTTTTATCTGATACTGCAAGCCGTTAGCAACACCCACAGCATTGGGGTCAGTTTTGTTTTCAAATGTCTTCAAATGCCGAACTGTGGTTATAGCCTAAAAAGCGTGTTACACAATTGACATGAGAACTGCATCATCAATCAATACTAGCATATCTGAACAATGCAAGCTCACTCGCTTGTGCATTAATCAATGAACTGGAACAAAAAGACGCTGACACTTTACTATTACTTTCACTTCGGACTAGAACTTTACTTCCAATTCTGTGTCAAAGGGTTATTGGAACGTCAGTTTTTGAATATAATCAGTGTTCAGTAATGATTTTGAACAGCTCTTTTATTCAGAAATAATAGATGATCTAATTTGTCGACATTTTTATTTGGTTTAATAAATGAGTAGCTCTGTAAACATTTGATGTGATGTGCAAGACACAGTCAGCATACGCAAATTGTTAACATATGTCATTCTCTTCAAACACTGTTTAATTCTCAAAAATAATTATTATATTAACTTTTCATTTGTAATAACTTTTGTAGTAATTTCTTATGAGAAGCAAAAAGCATGCTGCTAACAAAGCATACCTAACGAAAATAGTTTTACTCTTTATTTGCACCGTTACCAAATAAAATGGGATGGAGGGTGTGATAAATGTTCTACAGATACACCCTTGTTCGCATATCGGAAATTTTATGCGTTCTCATTGGCTGACTGGTTAGCTGTAGTAAATAAGACTTAGTTTAGATTTCATCAATAATTGACACGCTGATTCAGTCAAGAGCAATCTGTGAAATAGTGCATATATTGCAGTGTAGATGGTTATTTTTTGGAAAAAAGATGCATATGCGAGTGGAAATGGTTGCATCCTAGAAGTGATTATATGCAATTTCTTAAAATTTGAACCAGCCAATATGAGCTCCGAAGCAGTTATTTTGGCCAGCAGCCAGTTCTTAATGAGATTCCACTGTGATATTCACATTCTTTCTTACTGACCGTCGTTCATAACCTAGCCTGTGAACATTTCTCTGCACATTTCTGGTTGAACATTTAGCAATCCCAGCACAGTTGAAACCAGCAGAAATATCCCGTAAAGGTTTCTTTCTATCCGACTTTACAATCCGTAAAGGTTGCGCAAGTCTCCGCTGCTAACTATTTTCGGACGTACGAATTGATGTTCATTTTCGACTGAACCACGAGCCCAATATCGCTTCAAAAACATCAAGATCGTATATATACTCTTCCCCAGCACCTTACATATCTCCGATGCCCTATATCCAAATTCAATCATTGATACGATGAGTCTTTTTCCCTTATCTGACATTTGTTTTCAATGTTTAACCATTCTAAAACCGGAAACGTTCCTAATGTAAACAGATGACAGTTTCCACCGAAAACTATGTCAATCACATAAGTCTACCTTTGACCAGCTTTAATTAAGGGTTACAAGGCAGTAAAAAGTTGTTCAGTTTAAATATGAGCGGATTTAAAATGCCTTTGTTACTTAGCGAGCGCGACGTCATTTGAAAAGTTCACTCACTTTTGGCATTACGCTGTACCCCACCATCTGATGGGGGGCATAATAATAATATTCTTATAGTATTCAGAAGTATGTTGTATGTAATAGCATTAAGGTGCGTAACATTATTTTATTTTATTGTTTACTTTGTACACAGCAAACTATTTGATATTTATGGTATTTATTCGATGCCCCATGCAGATTTACAGGCTCTAAACCCTTGCAATCAGTAGCATGCTGAATGTTGATTATGCATGTTGTAAGCTCACAAAAACACAATAAACCAACAAACAAACAACAAACTGATGCTTGAAAGACAATAATTAATGTAATAATCAACAAGGACATCTGTAATTTTAATGAAGCTTCATGTACATGTATGTATGTAAGAGCTACAAAGACTCAAATACCTTGATTGTGAACTGGAAGTCTGTGACATCGCTGTACATGGGCTTCTTCATCTCATAGTCTATGCCACATGCATTTTCTGCTGTGATTGGTATCAACTTCAAGGCCTGTGCAATCTTGTTGTACTGCAGACATTTGGACTCGCACTGTGAAGTACAGAGGAAATACTATTAGAAATAAATAGACACCCTACCATAAATCAGACTGCACAGAACTGTTTAAGGTACATGACCTTACATAATTACCAAGAACACAAGTGCGAAGTTTCAGTTGAATATCTGTAGTAGTTACAGAGATATGTACGTGTTGCATGCAAACTTAACCTGAATTTCTAAGTACAATACGGAGAATAATTCTGCTAAACTGCAGGTCAGAGTTATGGGCCTTAGTCAGTGACCTCACATAATGACCCGAACACGTGTGAAGTTTCAACTGAATATCTGTAGTAGTTACAGAGATATGTACTTGCTGCACGCAAACCTTAACCTGAATTTTTTCCTGCACGCAAACCTTAACCTCACTTTTTTAAGTACAAAAAGGGGCATAATTCTGCTAAAATGTTGGTCACAGTTATGGGTCTTGGCCAGTGACCTTATATAATGACCCTGAAGGCATGTGTGAAGTTTCAATAAATTGCAGGTCAGGGTTATGGGCCTTGGTCAGTGACCTCACATAATGTCCACAAACACATGTGTAAAGTTTCAATTGAATATCTGTAGTAGTTACAGAGAAATGGACTTGTTGCACGCAAACCTTAACCAGAGCATTATGCAGACGCTGACGAACGGGTGAGTAGTATAGCTCTAACTATTCGGTAAATAGTCGAGCTAAAAATCTCAGATATAACAAACATTCTTTCATTGGTCAATAACTTCAGACAAAGTTCGAGATTGAGAAATTTTGTAGTCATAGGGCCGTTTTTCTTACAAAACAAGTTATTTTGAAAGTCAACGATTCATTACTTCATTAAATCACTTGAGATTTTTATTCAACAGTATCATGTCCTCTTCACAAGTTAACCAAACAAAGATTTTAAAGAGCACATGTCTAAGCACACAATACAAATATAGAGAAGACCTGTGCGCACCTCTTCGAGATCCTTGGAGAGGTTGATCTCGTCCTTCCAGATGTCCTCGTTCAGTCTCTGTATGCAGCGCTCCAGGTCCTCCTTCTGGCGCCGCAACTCACGACCTGCAATACAACATACACAGGCACTGCAGTCTCAACCCATGACCTGCAACACATCATACACAGTCACTGCAGTTTCAACCACATGACCTGCAACACATCATACACAGGCACTGCAGTCTCAACCACACGACCTGCAACACACCATACACAGTCACTGCAGTCTCAACCACATGACCTGCAATACATCATACACAGTCACTGCAGTCTCAACCCCATGACCTGCAACACATCATACACAGTCACTGCAGTCTCAACCACACGAACTGCAATACATCATACACAGGCATGCAGTCTCAACCACACGACCTGTAACACATCATACACAGGCACTGCAGTCTCAACCACACGACCTGCAATACATCATACACAGTCACTGCAGTCTCAACCACACGACCTGCAACACACAATACACAGGCACCGCAGTCTCAATCCCACGACCTGCAACACACCATACACAGTCACTGCAGTCTCAACCAGATGACCTGTAACACATCCTACACAGTCAATGCAGTCTCAACCACACGACCTGCAACACACCATACACAATCACTGCAGTCTCAATCCCACGACCTGCAATACATCATACACAGTCACTGCAGTCTCAACCCCACGACCTGCATCACACAATACACAGTCACTGCAGTCTCAACCCCACGACCGGCAACATACAATACACAGTCACTGCAGTCTCAACCCCATGACCTGCAACACACCATACACAGGCACTGCAGTCTCAACCCCATGACCTGCAACACACCATACACAGGCACTGCAGTCTCAACCAAATGACCTGCAACACATCATACACAGGCACTGCAGTCTCAACCAAATGACCTGCAACACACCATACACAGGCACTGCAGTCTCAACCAAATGACCTGCAACACATCATACACAGGCACTGCAGTCTCAACCAAATGACCTGCAACACACCATACACAGTCACTGCAGTCTCAACCCCATGACCTGCAACACATCATACACAGTCACTGCAGTCTCAACCAAATGACCTGCAACACACCATACACAGGCACTGCAGTCTCAACCAAATGACCTGCAACACACCATACACACAGGCACTGCAGTCTCAACCACATGACCTGCAACACACAATACACAGTCACTGCAGTCTCAACCCCATGACCTGCAACACACCATACACAGTCACTGCAGTGCCAACCGCATGACCTGCAACACATCATACACAGTCACTGCACTCTCAACCACATGACCTGCAACACACCATACACAGTCACTGCAGTCTCAACCCCTTGACCTGCAATACACCATACACAGTCACTGCAGTGCCAACCGCATGACCTGCAACACACCATACACAGTCACTGCAGTCTCAACCACATGACCTGCAACACACAGTCACTGCAGTCTCAACCACATGACCTGCAACACACCATACACAGTCACTGCAGTGCCAACCGCATGACCTGCAACACACAATACACTGTCACTGCACTCTCAACCACATGACCTGCAACACACCATACACAGTCACTGCAGTCTCAACCCCTTGACCTGCAATACACCATACACAGTCACTGCACTCTCAACCACACGATCTGCAACACACCATACACAGTCACTGCAGTCTCAACCCCATGACCAGCAACACATCATACAAAGTCACTGCAGTCTCAACCCAACGACCTGCAACACACCATACACAGTCACTGCACTCTCAACCCCATGACCTGCAACACACCATACACAGTCACTGCAGTCTCAACCACACGACCTGCAACACACCATATACAGTCACTGCAGTCTCAACCACACGACCGGCAACACACCATACACAGTCACTGCGGTCTCAACCCCATGACCTGCAACACACCATACACAGTCACTGCACTCTCAACCCCATGACCTGCAACACACCATACACAGTCACTGCAGTCTCAACCCCATGACTGCAACACAACATACACAGCCACTGCAGTCTCAACCACACGACCTGCAACACATCATACACAGTCACTGCAGTCTCAATCCCATGACCTGCAACACATCATACACTGCAGCTTCAACCCCATGACCCGCAACACATCATACACAGCCACTGCAGTCTCAACCACATGACCTGCAACACATCATACACTGCAGCCTGAACCCCATGACCTGCAACACATCATACACAGTCACTGCAGTCTCAACCCCATGACCTGCAACACATCATACACAGTCACTGCAGTCTCAACCCAATGACCTGCAACACATCATACACAGTCACTGCAGTCTCAACCCCACGACCTGCAACACACCATACACAGGCACTGCAGTCTCAACCCCATGACCTGCAATACATCATACACAGGCACTGCAGTCTCAACCCCATGACCTGCAATACATCATACACAGTCACTGCAGTCTCAACCACAGTCCTTCCAAACTCCTTATGTGCAGATGGGCATGTGCAAGTAAATGCAACAGGTTTGTGACAGCTTCGAGTACAAGCAGGAAATTCTCAGCATTTAGAGAAACTTACAAGCTTTGACGACAAAACTAGGTAGTCTAGGGAAACTAAAGTTCCGAGAGACAGATGTGTCGCCTGACGTCACTTACGTGAATTCAAATGAAGATGCACTTAAGGTTAATGCTCAAATTTTTTTGAACAGATTTATTGAAATCTTCAAAAGCACTGCACTCTGGCTAATTGCAAAGAAAAGACTACTTAAATCCAAAAATGTGACATAAAAATAAGTTCGCAAATTTACAATGGGCAATAACTCCGAAAGTATGAGTTGCAGAGTAACGGTTCTTGTGCACTGCACTTCTCCTCAATGAGATCTATCTACCTATGAAGTTTCAAGTTGATAGCTTTCAAAGTCTTAGAGTTATGCTCCAGAAAAAAATTAAGTATGAAAATAAACAAAGGGCAATAACTCCAAAATTATGTGATGCAGAGTAACGGTTCTTGTGCACTGCTCTTCCCCTCAATGAAATCTATCCAAATATGAAGATTCATGTTGATAGCTTTAATAGTCTAAGAGTTATGCTCCGGACAAGCTAAAGGGGACGCCACCGCCCCCGTCAATAGTAACACCTATATGTCGCCTAGTCAGGCGACACAAAAACATGGGTCTGAGAAAAGAAATAACTAGGTTCCAAATAATTGCTGAAATCAAATTCCAAACATTTAAAAGTCTGACTAAAATCTGTTATTTTGCACACAACTTTCTATGCATATCTTATAACATACCAATAGTTTATCAGAACATGAATTTCAGGTTTTAAAAACACAACTGGTTTGAAATAAAATATATTTAAACCCTAATGTGTTCCCTGTATACAGTTTCAGTATAAATCAGTGGTGCTACAAGCTGAGAGACTGGTCACCTTTCAAGTGTATCCTCTCTACGTCCTCCTGGGAGAACTCCTGCTGCTGCTCTATCTCCTTCATACGCTCTATCTCCAGCTCCTGGGCCTGCAGGTCAGCCTCTACAATACCGACACAGATAAGAGTGGAGGTCAGCCTTTACAACACAGACACAGAGAAGAGTGGAGGTCAGCCTCTACAATACAGACAAAGAGAAGAGTGGAGGTCAGCCTCTACAATACAGACACAAAGAAGAGTGGAGGTCAGCCTCTACAATACAGACACAGAGAAGAGTGAAGGTCAGCCTCTACAATACAGACACAGAGAAGAGTGGAGGTCAGCCTCTACAATACATAGAGAGATGGCTGAGGTCAGCCTCTACAATATACACAGAGATGGCTGAGGTCAGCCTCTACAATACACACAGAGACCTCTACAATACACACAAAGATGGCTGAGGTCAGCCTCTACAATACACACAGAGATGGCGGAGGTCAGCCTCTACAATACACGGCTGTACATGACATCAATAGTTGTCTGCAGATCAAAGCTACTGTCTAAATTCCCGCAAATCAACAACTCAGACTTCTGGTCAATTTGAACCATGTTGACATGTGCAGTGTTGTAATAATTATGTTGTGCAGAGAATACTTCGGATTTAATACATGAATTAGGACTAAAAAAAAAGAGGTTTGTTTCTAGTTACATGCCCAAAAAAATATGGGTCGGTAGGTAGGTTTTTTTCAGAATTATTTTTTTTAATTATTTTTATTTAGACAACACTTAAATTGACCATCGGAATCAAAGAATTTGTATGTTCCTGCCCCATGCTTTTATATGTCACTATTTGTTGCGTGTCATTAGTGTGAAATTTAATACAAGTCTTTACTCAATATGAGATATGACTATTCACCAAAAAACTGGAATTTGTTTGATACAGATTGGCTATACTGTCTATGCAATTTATTACATGTAAAATACTGTGTAAATAAAAGTTCTTTGAAAACTGAAGACATCGCATTTCAGAAAGAGCATTTATTGACTAGAATAAATGTCAAAGACATTAACAAAAATAACAGCTGAGTAACTAGAAACATAATACTTTTTTCATAGTAAACATGTCACAACTCTTTAAATCAATGACCTGAGAGAAAGCATTGACTAGAGATAAATGACTAGACTTGTATAATCCACAATGCCTTGGCATGGGGTTTTACACCAATCAACACACAGATACAGCAATATGATAAATAAACTTGGGATATTTTAATACATGGAGTACCCCCATGTTACTCTTTACTGAGATTTTTTGTGAAGTTAATGTTGTTTTCATTGTTTTATTGATTTGTATAAGATTTGGCAAAATTGCTAACATTTTGAAGTGGTGGAAAGAGGATTGTAGGAAGGTGCGACACCATGCCAGGATCCTGTGTCTGATTCCAGAATATTTACAAATATTGCAGTTCAGAAGTGTGCAATTTTTTCTTACCAAAACCTTTGCTTTAACTTGAAATCCTTCGATTTAGCCATGGATGTCGCCATTAAATATATCGACAATTGTTGAGTGATGGGGTAAAAATATGATAGCATTGACTCCATTTGCTTTGTGTTTGCATTTGTCCAATCTAACGGCAATCAATGAACTTGCCATTTTGCTGGATCATCGCTGGATCAACGTTTGTTTACATGTTACAAATTACCCTGCACTGTTTCCAGTAGTCTCTATCGTCTAGCCGTATGCAATATCATTATGATAAAGAGCATCTCAATGATGCAGACGATTTCCGTCTGATGCGCGAACAATTACAGAGTTGTAATAATTACGATGAAGCACTAACTTTGGACAAAAAAATTCGGATGCCGATTTTCGGACCTAAAAACTTTTGAGTCGGCGGTTAAAATATAGGGTCGGTTGGGTAACCGGAAACAAACCATTTTTTTGTTTAGGCCTTATATATTTTGTTGACATTTTGCAAAAAAATGTTCTTGGTATTTAACAATGGATTTTTCTGCCACATCTTATAAGTAAATCAAAACAAAATCCTGCCAAATAAAAGGCTAAGTCAGAATCCCAATACATAGTCACAGAGTCTCGCAGGTCGCCTACCTAGCCGCTGACAGTGCTCCTCTGCCTCAGTGAGCTGCAGCTCCTGCTCCCTCCTGTGGGCCTCCAGCTCACTCACGTAACCACGGATACGCTCCTCATCCAGCTGCATCAGGGACAGCTTCTGTTTGCTGGACTCCAGTCGGTCCTGACAACGGGCACACGCATCATGAGAACATGCTCACAAACATAGCGCTACACGATGGTGAAACTGCGAGAGCATTATGGTACAGTGACAGTCTGATAAATCAGAACACAGCAAGTTATATCTATATCGTCATTTTTTTAATAACTGAGTCAACAACTGAACAGAATAAATAAAAATGATATTATTTTGCATTTGGAACATCATTTTTCAACATACATGTAGGTAAGCTGAACTTGCTGAAATGTCCATTACGCTAGAACAATAACCCTTTACAACAGGTACCTACCACATCCTGCTCAAGAAGGGCCAGCTGCTCCTCTAGATTCCTGTTTTCCTCCACCAAGCCATCAATACCAGTGGAACCCAATATCTTCTCTCCTAAAATGTAGCGCATGTATGTGATTATCATTGCATGCCAGTGAACACAGATATTGTATCATTTTATAGAAGCTGTACAACAAGAAAATAACACTTATCCACCCAAAAGCAGCGGAGGAAAGCCCATGAATGTTTCTAAACAATGACACTTCATTTGCAATAATAAGAGCAACGTAAACAATTACACAATGTTTGGCACTGCTATTTCGCCCACGAGTACTTAACAAGTTCTGTATAACTTTCTCAGTCAGGTGTACTTACTGAGAGCTCCAAGGAGGTCTACTATCTCCTTATCATACACATCATTCCCATTCATGTACGTACTGAGAGCTCCCAGGTCAGCTATCTCCATATCATACTCGTCATTCCCATTCATGTACGTACTAAGAGCTTTAAGGAGGGCAGCTATCTCCTCATCATACTCATCATTCACATTCATGTACTTACTGAGGTCTACAAGGAGGTCACCTATCTCCTCATCATACTCATCATTCCCATTCATGTTCGTACTGAAAGCTCCAAGGAGGTCAGCTATCTCCTCATCATACTCATCATTCCCATTTATGTACTTACTGAGGGCCACATGGAGGTCAGCTATCTCCTCATCATACTCATCATTCCCATTAATGTACTTACTGAGGTCTACAAGGAGGTCTCCTATCTCCTCATCATACTCATCATTCCCATTCATGTACGTACTGAAAGCTCCAAGGAGGTCAGCTATCTCCTCATCATACTCATCATTCCCATTCATGTACTTACTGAGGGCCACACGGAGGTCAGCTATCTCCTCATCATAGTCATCATTCCCATTCATGTAGAGAGCGAAATGTGGTATAATTAATAAAAAGAAGCCAATAAAACGATTTTTTTTGCTGCAAATGACCGATTTCCGTAGGATTTTCAATATCAATCCGTAGTGCGTAGTTTCTGTGGTAAAATCGTAGCAAATACAGACAATCTGTAGGGGTAAACAGGTCTGGGATTGTTATTTTAATACTGTTTTTTTTCCACATAATGTAAAGTTTGTTGGATGTAAATTAACCACCAATTATGCTATATAGACTGTAAAGTTACCCCTATAAATTCTGGCGAGTGTACATTTACTCCCACATTTTCAGAAGTATGCGTACATTTACCCCCGGTATAAAAGCTTATCTGGAGCTCTGTCATTCCCTTTCATTCCCATTTATGTACTTACTGAGGGCCACACGGAGGTCTGCTATCTCCTCATCATTCCCGTTCATGTACTTACTGAGGGTCACACGGAGGTCTGCTATCTCCTTATTATACACAACATTCCCGTTCATGTATTTACTGAGGGCCACACGGAGGTCAGCTATCTCCTCATCATACTCATCATTCCCATTCATATACGTACTAAGAGCTCCAAGGAGGTCACCTATCTCCTCACCATTCCCATTCATGTACTTACTCAGGGCTACACGGAGGTCAGCTATCTCCTCATCATTCCTGTTCATGTGCTTAATGAGGGCTACACGGAGGTCAGCTATCTCCTCATCATTCCCGTTCATGTACTTACTGAGGGCCACACGGAGGTCAGCTATCTCCTCATCATACTCATCATTCCCATTCATGTACGTACTAAGAGCTCCAAGGAGGTCACCTATCTCCTCACCATTCCCGTTCATGTACTTACAGAGGGCTACACAGAGGTCAGCTATCTCCTCATCATTCCCGTTCATGTTTACTGAGGGCCACATGGAGGTCAGCTATCTCCTCATCATTCCTGTTCATGTACTTACTGAGGGCCACATGGAGGTCAGCAATCTCCTCATCATTCCCGTTCATGTACTTACTGAGGGCCACATGGAGGTCAGCTATCTCCTCATCATTCCCGTTCATGTACTTACTGAGGGCCACATGGAGGTCAGCAATCTCCTCATCATTCCCGTTCATGTACTTACTGAGGGCCACATGGAGGTCAGCTATCTACTCATCATTCCCGTTCATGTACCTACTGAGGGCCACACGGAGGTCAGCTATCTCCTCATCGTTCCTGTTCATGTACTTACTGAGGGCCACACGGCGGTCACATATCTCCTTATCATTCACGTTCATGTACTCACTGAGGGCCACATAGAGGTCAGCTATCTCTTCATCATACGCATCATTCCCATTCATGTACTTATTGAGGGCCACACAGAGGTCACCTATCTCCTCATCATTCCCGTTCATGTACTTACTGAGGGCCACATGGAGGTCAGCTATCTACTCATCATTCCCGTTCATGTACCTACTGAGGGCCACACGGAGGTCAGCTATCTCCTCATCGTTCCTGTTCATGTACTTACTGAGGGCCACACGGCGGTCACATATCTCCTTATCATTCACGTTCATGTACTCACTGAGGGCCACATAGAGGTCAGCTATCTCTTCATCATACACATCATTCCCATTCATGTACTTATTGAGGGCCACACAGAGGTCACCTATCTCCTCATCATTCCCGTTCATGTACTTACTGAGGGCTACACGGAGGTCAGCTATCTCCTCATCATACTCATCATTCCCATTCATGTACGACGTGTAGGACTTGGACACAAATTGGAACAGCACCTGCAACCATAGGAGGCACGACTTTGTTAGCACTGTACATGCTGTGGCATCTGCAGCGGTGCGATTCAACTACAGTTTTGGGGAGGAAAATACCCTACCTTTTCTCAAATGATTACCAAAAAACAAAATAATTTCCCATCAGATCCAGCAACTTTAGATATAATTAAATGTGTATATTAATTTGGCATTTTAAAGAATGAAATCACATGAAAGGAAGAAGTATCACACCACTGCATAATATAGTACATGTATTTAATTCCACCTTACTGAATTCTTTCCTACAAAATCAAGCTGCATCCACATGGCAGTACTTACCTAAATCAAGCATTCTCTGAACTATGGAAATCATGATTTATAACAGCAGTGTCAGTATGTCATGTTTCTTGCAACATGGTTCAATGAAATATGGATTTGAAAAAGACATAAAACAGCATCATAAATATACAAATAGCATTGGCGAGACACTAAACGGCATACAAAAACATCCTGTATTTATAAACAAAATGCTGAAATACTCATTTATCATGTGTTTCTATGAGAAATACGACATAAAACAGATCCATGACAGGTTACATTTCAAAAACCACCATTCATCAACTGAAATTCTCAGACCACAAGTAGCGGGCTGCTAGAAGTTTGACATTATGCTCACATGGTCTGACCATGATACACACAATGTACAGGTGTTAGGTTACCAGTCTGCAAATGGTTCTGTGCATTTAGATGACTTGAAAACTGTGATTAGTGAGGTAAATAGTTTGTGACATGTTCATGTCTAAACAAATCCAGATTCAAAACTAATTCTGGCTTCTCTCTACCTATACATGTACCCATGTTATATTAACACGACAAGAGTTTGTAAAACAGTAATGCCCCATCTAGGTTAAAATAGCTAAACAGGCTAATTTTAGATATACAAGAGCCATAACTCCACAGTTACTTGGATGATTTGGTTGATTATTTAACTAAACCGAGATACTAAGCCAAGTTGGGTGAAAATCGGCTATGGACTTAGAAAACGGAAACGGCTAAGTTTAGAAAATTCAAGGGCCATAACTCCACAATTCCTGGGGCAATTTGGCTTTTTATTTAAATTGGCCGCGATATTATGCCCACAAACATGTTCATAAAATTTGGTGAATATTGGATGAACATTGTTGAACTTTGAGAGCGGAAACTGCTAAAAAGGCAAATTTCTGATAATAAGGGCTATAACTCCACAATTATTGGGGCAATTTGGCTGATTATCAAACTTGACCTAGATATTATTATTACAAACATGTTCATGAAGTTTGAAAAAGATTGGATGAAAACTGTTGGACTTAGAGTAGCCTCCCCAGCAAAATCCAATAATCCATTCACTGATATTGATTTTCTGACGGTCGTATATTTCATCGGATGAAGTAGGTGCTTTGCACTTAACATATTTTAATGAATCATTTATCAGATTAATCACAATAAAATTATGTTTAATATGGTTTTTATTTCATGAAAATCCATAAAGGATAAGTGTTGTTTATCATTGTTTAATTATTGAATAATGGGGATTATCGACGATTTCACACCTCCGCTATCGAGTCCATCAACGCGGAAACGGTTTGGTGACAGTGGGTATTTTCCACAGGTCATGCGGTGATGTAAATCTATTTGAATATTTATGAAGTTAAATAAACCAATCAGAGGAGGAATTTCCCTTCATGGTGATACTTCCGTTAAAATCGGACTGTAAACAAGCGTGTTACAAATGACCAAAGTCTACATGAATTTGTCGGATCCTGAATCGGTATGTTAATATGAAAGTTATAGCGTTTAAAAATACACTTTCTAAGCTTTAATTTGATATATATTACGATTAAATTTGCATTTGCGTTCAAAGTTCAGGAAAAACCCAAAATACATTCTGGCGATGCAATGGCCGCCATCTTGAATTTCTGTCGATTAGCAAAAAACGAACGATATATTCAGTAAATAAGCCCCAATAAGCACAAGAAAAACGCTTAAGTATGTGTAATTTAAAATATATTTGTCCATTTCGCTGGTATATGTTACTAAGAGGTTTTTGTTTTTTAAATAAATACGTTAAAAACTTTAAATGCTTGTAAACAATTGTACATATAGTTTCGGATAGGCAGCATTTCGGTCATCGCTTTATAAAACACATTATCTACTCCTACACTAGCGCATTGTTATTGTTATGCACGAAATTCATACAAATTAAATAATATTGTTAATATTTTTTAATCTTATGAAGTCGACAAACCTGTAAAGTGTATGTGTAAAGAATGTCATTTGTTTAGGATATTGGTTGTATCATGTATGTATTGAAGTCATGTTACGAGAATAGGAATCATGACAACAGTAAACAAGTAACCAATACTTGTGTAAATAATAGTAAGTTTAACAAATTTATAGAATAAGTTTATTTTATTTTCTAAAATTATTTGATTTCTTTTTTCTTTACATTGTTTTATTTCTTACTGTATCTTTATTATTTTTCAGGTGCATTATTATTCCCTGTAAAGTGCAATGTGCCATTCTGACTCCGAGAGGATTAATTCAGGATGTCATCGGATCATCTTAACTTCCCAGGTCCGCCAACAGAGAAGCACATGTTCCAGGAAAATCCAACCAAAGAGGCAGTTACAAATTATCCACAAAAGGAGGAAGGGAATTCACTTGCTCAACAATTTACAGACAGTCCTAGAGCAGTTGACAGTGAACAATGTATCTGCATTATGCCATTGATGTGTGTATATGTAATAAAAGTATTATGTTTTACAACATGTTTGTTTAATGTGTTTGAAATGTTAAATGAGTTCACTAAGATTTATGAATTTTAATCACCAAGAAAGCAACTGAAGAGTGACATTACAATATTATGACATGTAAATGCAACGTAACTTAACATTTTGATTGAAAAAAAAACTACAGAGGACACACTTTTTATGGGAAAAAAATGTTTGCACTTGCAGATACACCAAAATGGACCTTAGAAATGAAAAGAGCATATAAATTTACATACGGTTACCAATTTTCATGAAGATATTTCAATAAATAAAAAAAATATAAGGATTTATAATAAAATATCAGCGGCGTCGGTGTCACAAATTTCTGAGAAATCAGTCTTCAACAGAATAAAACCTGCCAAAAAAGTGGCAAAATTTTGCACAAATTTCACAACTTTATGACCTCATAACTTTTGAAGTAATAGAGATATTTGAATAATTCAAAGTGTTTTGAGTTTGTTTTCATTTGCACTTTAATGTGATAATAATTTAATTAATACATCTGGAATAAAAATTTTTAGCTGGGGATGCTACTTAGAGAGCGGCTAAAAAGGCCAATTTTCGATAATTCAAGGGTCAGGACTCCACAATTCCTCTGGTGATTTGGCCGATTATCGAACTAGACTTAGATATTATGCCCACAAACATTTTCATGAAGTTTGGTGAAGATCACATGAAAACTGTTGAACTTAGACAGCGTAAATGAAAGTGGTCTACCAACAGACTGACCAACAGACATTAGCAAACCAATATACCCATCTATTATGGGGGGGGGGGGCATAATTATGATATTGAATACATACCAAACTTTCAGACTTCGTTTCAAAATCATCACTTGGGAACAAAATTGACTCCATGGGAACCTCTGACTGATTCATAATGATCTGGAATGTATTGAAAATAATGCATTTAAATAAGGATAAATTGTTTTAAAACTATACCACAAGACATTCATAAGTACATCCTTTGGGACATCTGGCAATTACAGATCACACAACAGATGCCACATTTATGTGGAATGATACTAAACACAACACATTTGCAGTTATTTTTGCCTATAATTCAAACAGTATTTCGAGATTTTTAAATAACATTAATTTTTTTCTCAATCAGAATGTTAATTCAACAACAAACTCATATTTTTGCATCAATTTGCTTAAATCATCAATTTGGTTTACAACAGGTGAGGGAAACAACTGCTGAAAACAACGTAAACTTTTGAGATATTTTTTGTAAGTGTTCTCCCCTCACATTGATGTTGTCTATAAGGTAGACGAGGGCTGCGAGGATGGAGGGCCAGGTGTGGGGGGAGCCAATGGCAAACATGGACGTCTTGGAGATCAGGAACGGGTAGCCGAGCTGCTTGAGGAGCCGCGGTATCTCCTCCTCCGGCTTGCGGGACACCTTGTACTTCGGGATGATGAAACCCACCACGAACTGAACAAGATGGGAAACATGTGCAGGTATGATGACTTGTAAGCATGACATTCAGTAAATACAATAGCTGATAAAATCTGTACTCTGATCAAATCTGTACATGATATGTAATAGACTTGCTGATATACAAGAAAATACTTTGTTCACATTTTTGAAACATATGATATACACTTCAACATGATAAGTAATCATTAATAAAATGCTGATTTCTCAACAGCTGAAAGTGAACATTGTTTTATTATTATTTATTAAACAAAAAACAATATTACCTCAAACAGTTTGTAGAAGTCTTTAGATGTTGGAGACTGCAACACTTTTGGGGTGATGTTATACTGGAAGCGATTCTCTGTCAAAAACTGTAAAGCAATTAAATATATTCAACACATGATAATAACAAGCTTCGAAAAAACGTACTTGTCCAAAGCATGGGACAAGAAGTTACAAATATAATCTTCCAATATGACAATGTGTTAATTAATTAATTATTATTATATTAAAATAGATCACTTTATTTCTATATTGTTCCTTACTGAAAAGTTCAAAGTAGAGTCAGGCAAATTAAAACTCCATGTTTTAAACCAAATGTGTAAAGTCCTTTCATAACATATCGTGGAGTCTGTAATAAACCACCTTCAAACTATGTCCATCAAAGCCTCAAATTACTAATTCTTCAATGCGATTTACAAAAGTAATTTCCAGAAACTTCTGTGAGTTTTTTCTCCCAAGGTCTAACCCCCAAATCCAGTGTAGATCTAGAAATGATATTGAATACATTATGTATACATATTCATTTAAACCATCCAAATTCTTTTTACAACAACTTTGGAAAAAAAAGATTCCCGTTTTTAGCAATGAACAATGCCCTCCACTCACATCCATCACTGTCCGTATGCATTTCTGTTGAAAGCTTCTGTCAGAGATAGGCCTCGGATCCTTGGGTGGTCCTGATGCATTTCGTATACCTAGGTTGGTTTTTCTGGGAGTTGCAGAGGATAACCTTTAACATAAATCAAAAACATTAAAAAATATGAAATAAATATAAAAACCTGGTGGCTGTGACCTGTAGGACATTTAAGTCATTTATTTAAAAGAACAACACTGCACATAGAATTATTATATTACCATATAAGTAAACACTGACTTCACAGTTATAAGTGCATGCAGTTTTTAGAAGGTTTTCAAATATGCATGTACATATATTTAATGCAAATAACATTGTTTCAACCTGTTTTTCTTTTGTGTAAAGCCAGGCAATGGTAGGCCAGACCGCTTGCCTGTCCCTGATATGGATGGTCTGCCACCGAACGAAGACCGGCTACCCACAGAGGGGCGACTTTTTGCTCGGCCGTTGTCATCACTTCTGACCCTCAGGGGTCCCAGGGACATTCGATCTGAAGATGAAGCTCTATGCATGCTGCTAGTCTGAAGCAAACCAACACACAACTGAGGACTTTAAATTTAATCTAGAACTCTATATTTAGCAACATCAATAGATAAAGCTTGACATCACTGCATACAATCAGTACAAAATGATTAATTTAATTTTATGAAGCAAATTGAGACTCCGGGCAAAATATAAGAACTGTGGCAGGAATGCCAATGGGCATATCTAGAAATCTCAGTTTCAGACAATCTAGAAACCCAGTATAAAGAAACTGATATTTAACTGTTAGCCTAGGCCATACTTAAAAAATTGTTTGTTTGCCATTGCCTACCCAAGGTTGCTGGTAACGGGTAGGTAGGTAGGCCAGAGTTCTCAGTAACGCGTAATTCGGCGTATTTGGACTCATACTTTTATGAAAAGGACGCCACAAATCTCGGTGTTGGATTCTGGGACGCAACCTTTCCTCTGGCGCACGCATATTTTCCCATGACAAAGAACGCCTACTCGGCAATCAACATATTCCCCTTCTGCAACAGTGTGTCAATTACCGATGAAATCAAGACGCAGGCGGAGTCAGCTTAACTACAGCTAACCAGTCAGCCAATAAGAACGCGCATGCAAATGAATGAGCGCCCTCAATCTAATTTGAATTAGTAAAGGTGAGGGTTGATTTGTAACACTTTCCCGTTAGGTATGCGTTATGTTATGTGCGTGTAATTAACACCCGCGTTTTTAATAAATTGCCACACATTTAAAGAAGGCAATATAATTTTTATTGATGTGAAATGAACAGTTTACAAATTAAAACAATTAACATTAATCTGTGTAACTTGACAATTTTCGTACACCGATCGCGTCAAGCGTGCGTCTTCATTTGTTAAAAAACTACAGCTACTAGTGTTTATTAATAAAATAGCTATTAAAAATCATCACTGTACACGGATGATATGCAAACACTTTGGCCGAGGCAACATTTGAATGAAAGTTAGCGACAGTTTATAGACCTTGTCGAAAGTGAAAGTAAATAAATGTTGGCGTCCTTTTCTTTTTGTTCCAACTTATAACAAGAGCTGTCGGAGACAGCGCGCTCGACTTTTCTTGTGCTTATCAGAGTTACTGGCATTTTTTTTCTAAAACAAGAAATATGGAAATTCCAAGAAAACCTAAATTTTTCTAACGAAATGCATTAAAGTCAGCACATCAATAATTTTTTTTGTAAAAGTGACCTTGACCCCCCATATGCAATCCCAAGTGAGGTCTCGATATAAGGTATCTATGTATGAAGTTTCATTAAAATATCTCAATGCATTCTCAAGTTATTGATCGGAACCCGTTTTTTCTATTTTTAGTAACAGTGACCTTGACCCCACCCACCCCATATGCAATCCCAAGCGAGGTTTTGATATAAATTATCTGTGTATAAAGTTTCATTAAAATATCTCAATGCATTCTCAAGTTATTGAGCAGAAACCTTTTTTCTATTTTAGTAACAGTGACCTTGACCCTATATGCTATCCCAAGAGAGGTCTCGATATAAGGTATGTATGTATTAAGTTTCATAAAAATATCTCAATGTGTTCTCAAGTTATTGAGCGGAAACCGTTTTTCTATTTTTAGTAACAGTGAACTTGACCCCACCCACCCCATATGCAATTCCCAGCGAGGTCTCGATATATGGTATCTATGTAATAAGGTTCATTAAAATATCTCAATGCGTTCTCAAGTTATTGAGAGCAAACCGTTTTTCTATTTATAGTAACAGTGACCTTGACCCCACCCACCCCATATGCAAACCCAAGTGAGGTCTTGATATAAGGTATCTATGTATTAAGGTTTATTAACTTATCTCAATTTGTTCTCAAGTTACTGAACGGAAACAATTTTTATATTTTTATTAACAGTGACCTTGACCCCACCCACCCCATAAGCAATCCCTATCGAGGTCTCGCTATAAGGTATCTATGTTTGCGTTTTCATTACAATAGCTTAATCCGTTCCCGAGTAAGAGAGTGGAAACGAAAAGTTGAGAAACTAGCTTACCAAAAAACTTGAACCTGTCCATAATAGCTTATATGTTAAATTTCTAAGTGTAAAAAGGCCCATAATTTTGACAAATTTCAAACTCGAGTTATCAAAATTGGCCCATGAGTTCATTTTAATATAGGGAATAAGTGTTCTAAATTTGAATGAAATCCCTTGAGCCATTCCTGAGAAACCAGCTTACCAAAACTTTAACCTGTCTATAAAGCTGATGTAAAATTTGTAAGTGTATAAAGGCCCATAATTTTGTCAAATTTCAAACTAGAGTTGCCAAACTTGGCCTATAGGTTCAGTTTAATGTGGGGAATAAATGTGTTAAGTTCGAATGAAATCCCTCAAGCCATTCTTGAGAAACTAGCTTACCGAAAAACTTAAACCTAGCTCGGACGCGGACGCCGGGGCGAGTAGAATGGCTTGCCTTTTGTTAGAAAAGTCGAGCTAAAAAATGTTGAGTTGTTCCTTTTTAATGAATAAAGACCTATTTAATTGTTTAATTGCAGGTAGTTAATAAACAGTTTGTTTAAATAAGATTTTTGACACAAAGTATTGTTGTTGTAGTTGTGTTTATAAGTGGGTGGGGTAGGGGTCTGTTTTGACGATTAGATACTTGGACGCTAACTTTTCATAGGAAGGAGTCCTGCACTCCATGTTTTGAAATCCTAGCGAGAACTATGTAGCCTTTTTTTTTTTGGAAAAAAAAAGAGCAAATTTATAAATGATCAATTTAGCATCAAAATACAGCATATACTGCAGACATTGCTTTAAATAATATAATAAAGTGCCTGTTGATACAACAAGAGCTTTCTAGCAATCATCTTTAATTAGACATTCACAATGAATGCTGACAAACTGCCTGTTGTTTCACAAGTTTGATAAAACATGATTAGAATTACATTCTGATATGGCCTATTACAAGCAAGGGTTTAGTGGATACAGTTCATTTATTAACTCAATGGAAAATGACCCAAATGAAAGAAGAGTGAGCTTTTATTGAACCCAAAGAAAAAATAGAATATTTGGAATTAAAAAAAAAAAAGCTGGTTTGATTTATTAAAGAAAAAAACTTTCGAGTAGGGACCTTTTCGTCGGGTAGGTAGGCAATGGCAAACAAAGATAATTTTAATTTTGGCCCTAATGGATGGCACACTTGCTACTGGTCTAGGCAACCTGGGAACGAGTTGTAGTGATTGGCATACAAGACGTTTCCAACATTCTCGAAGTTGGGTTAGCTCTTAAGCGATATGGTCAGAGTGTTTGCCTGTTACACCCGAGACCTGGGTTCAAATCCCTGCAGGTGCCAGCAATTAATTTTTCACTGCTTTGGGAATGAGTCTGATACCCGATCAAATTGGGAATTTCATATCATGAAACTTTGCTTATTGGAAAACACATAAATTTTATAAGCTCAAATATTCACCGAATGGTTTGAGCTATACTAATCACCCGTTCGTCGGCGTCTGCGTAATGCTCTGGTTTAAGTTTGCGTGCAACAAGTCAATATCTCTGTAACTACTAGATATTCAATCAAAACTGCACACATTTCTACTGGGCCATTATGTGAGGTCACTGACCAAGGCCCATAACTTTTCAGGGTGTGGAAATCCTATGCCCGACTTTACCATGGACAAGTACAAAATCAGTGTGTGAAAATGATGTAAAAGTTGGAAGTTGATTTTCATATTATTATATACTTGTATATTTCAATAACTATTTGTGTTATCTTTAGTATTTAATGACAAAATATATAAGAAAAGCTTGGAATAATAACTATATTTATTTGTGTTTGGACAAGTGACTTTTGCTTGCGGACAAGTAGATTTTTGCAATGAACTTGTCAGTAAACAATATTGGTATTTCCACATCCCTGCTCTTAGCTGCAATTAAGCAGAAGTATGTTCCTTTTGTACTGTTTGTTTCAACAACTCCATATCTCTACATCTACTACAGATATTCAATTGAAACTTCACACATGCCTTCAGGGTCATTATATAAGCCCATAACTGTGACCAGCATTTTAGCAGAATTATGCCCCTTTTTGTACTTAGAAAAGTCAGGTTAAGGTTGGCATGCAAGAGAAAATTCTGGTTAAGGTTTGCGTGCAACAAGTACATATCTCTGTAACTACTACAGATATTCAATTGAAACTTCACACATGTCTTCGGGGTCATTATGTAAGGTCCATAACTCCAGGCCTTTCCCTAGGCCCTTTAAGAACAGCGGTACCGCTGTGCCTTAATTTCCAGATCCTTGTCACCGCAATGCTTAAAATAAAAAAATCAGTGTACTGCAGCACTATACTTTCAATAAGCGTTTAACACTCAAAAATCAATAACAGCAGACGCCATTAAATGGCTTAAAGCCAGGTAGTTCTTATTCTGGTGCCGGATCTTTACTAACTTTGTGGTAAAGGTCTGGCATCACCCAAATCTCCTATGGTAACATCAGTTAAATAAAGATGGCTGAGGTACGTTACTTTCTATAGTCAATTTTAAACCAGCTTGAAAATTAAGTACTTCTTTACCTGTCATAGTAATACCGTTCTGCCTTTCATTCAACCTTTGTCTTGTCTTTTTATATGCATGCTTGCCATTGCAGTATAAATTGTAGTTTTGTTAAAAAGCTCACCCAAATTAACTTGATGTCTATTTCGGATATTCGGATATGTGTTTAGGAACTAATCGAGTGTAAGCACTTAATGCGTCTTGGTAGTTAATTTTATTTCTAATAATGCTCAAAAGACCAATAACTTTACTCTATATTAAGTTTGAGTTAAAGTAACGAGTATTACAGCAAAAGTTAATGTGTATTGCATCACCATTTTAGAATTATTACATTTGGAAATACATTAACAATGTAGATATAGTTAGTATTAGCTGATGCTACTAGAACTTACTGTATAATGCTTGTTTGTTGCTGATTCATTTAGAAATTGCTTTGAATTGCCAGTACAGTTGGCCAGCCATGCACACAAATTCATTTTGTTTGCATGGCTGGCCAACTGTACTGGCAATTCAAAGGATCTTGAAACTGAATGTTATATATTTAAAAAAAAATGTTCTTCTGCACAAGCGTTTTTTTATTATTTATGTTTCATTATTACCAGTATTAATTAACAAATCATATACACCTTAAGACAAGTAGGCATGCCTTACAGAGAAAGGAAATTGCATTTAATTTATACAATTAATGAAAATGCCTTGAAACTTATAGCTGAAACATTGTACATGTCACTCTTATTGCAGTGATATGACTGGAAATATCGACTAAATCATTTTATGTACAAGATTTATGCCAGCTTATATAAGTGATATTATTTGGGCATACATATAATTAACAAATGTTAATTACACTGTTTAAACCTTTATTTGATTTATAATTTCAAATCAAAAAAATAATAACACAGTAAATTCACACATAGATTCTTATGTCTTTTCTAAACCAAAACAGATACATTTCTGGTTAATAACGTACATAAGTGCAATACATGTTTCTTAGTTGAAATACAATTGTCCATTCATTGCATACAATATATTTTAATAACTGAACATGTTTACTTTCACAATAAACGTATACATGTGAAGTATTATTTATATATATTTGCAAATCAACCATTTCAACTGTATACAAATAATGGCACATTCGTAAAGTAAAATGTCTACATTAAAATCTTCATTGAAATAATTTGATGCAGTATAGGCTCAGGCAATGCACACCATCAAACAAATCAGTACTACATAATTTAACATATTTAATTGCTCAATGTTCTCTAAAGCTACAGATAAAAGTTATTAAATTATCATTTTAAACATAGAATAAGCTTTCGTTCACATTTCAAACGGACAACACATGCTTGCGGTATGTTGCAAAGTTTGTAAGTTGTCCTCATTATTGCCTTGTTTGCTACACACTGTTAATATTCACATTTTATAACTTGTTCATATAAAATTCTTATTGTAGAAACTTGTTTTTTACACATGATAAATCCACTAGATACAATAATAATCAGACAGATGAACAGTGAAATTTCTGTTTATGAACTTTCTTGTCTTGTGAAGTTGGAAGAGAACAGTATCACACAGGTTGTGGCTTTTTTTTTGTTCATTCTATCTTCTTACTGTTGTACTGATGCCTTGGAGTGGAAACTGCACGCTGAAAAAATATAACAGTTTCAATACATTATTAATATCAATAAATTAATCTTTTTTTTTTTTTAGTTTGTTTGACCATTTCATATTATTTTAATAATTATGGTCTTTATTAACATAAGATTGAAATATATTATTTGTTTTTAATTATTTATAATAATATAACAGTGTATTTAAAGATCTATAAATGAGATTACTAAATTTCTGGTGTATTTTATTCAATAGTAAACAACATGCCCGAATATCCTAAATGTATGTATGGATGTTCAGACAGGTTATTCAGTATATTTAATCGATATATATTCAACGAAACTAAAATCACTAAAAGATCGCAATATACTAAAATGAAATATAATGTTGGTTACAATGACAGGCAAAACGAACGCAAACAATTTAGAAAACATTTGTTTTTATGTATGACATACCGTAAGTCCGCCATATTGTATTGTCCATGAGTAATGGGCCATGGATTGGTTGACGTCAGACTAGGTAGTTCTCTGCACAGTGAGGTGTATACAGTGTGCTAGTGTTTTATCCAGACCTAATAAGCGCGGCGCCGCGCCACGCCCCTTTAGTGATCCGCCACCCTGCCCTTTTCAATGGCAATTAGCGCCTCGTGCCCTCTTATCTATCAACTGTATTGATTGTTAACGAGGGCCCTTTGTGATGGCATGTTATTATAATTTTAATTTTAATCTGTGACCACCTGATAAGATCAGCAGTAGTGGCAGTCAGATTACGAGTTTGTGTCCATATACAATAAAATCATGCTGATTTTGTTTTTAAAATGAGCGTAAATTGTCTGCTTTTAACAGTCTCGTTTTCATATGCAATTTCTAACATGTTTTTGTTTCGTGAATTTTTATGACAAACGTGATAACAAAGGGCAGAATGCATATAAATGTAGACTTAATGTCATCTTCATTCATAAACTATGAAAAAAATACATGTGTATACAATACAAATGTATCTCTTCCAATAATAACCAAAAATCCCTGAGAAAAAAAACGAATCGCAGAACTAGCTATAATTTCGGACAAACATATTCGGAATAATCATTCCAATCCAAATTTCAATGTTTGTTTTCTTAATGTTCAGTCTTGACTTTTGCTTTTCATCATTAATCAAAAAAGTAGTAGCAAGGTCATCATCAACAGCATAATTAATATAAACCATAATGATGAAGATAAAAATATTTCCTACAATAAACAGATGAAAAATAAAAATTATACCAGAGTAATAGGATTTTACTATGAATAAACATGATTTTAACATGCCCATAAACCGTTTTGGTTAAAAAGTTGTCCTGTTTGATTGCCCATTTGAAATACTATTGAATAAAAAAAATATATAAATCTGATCTTTACGAATAATATAACTGAATAAAAATAAGAACTTATAATAATGGAAAATTTAAATGTGTTAATATATTGACTAAATAATCATCAAATATATAAAAGTTACTTAATACTTCAAGAAAAAACTATTTTACTTCAAGAAAAAACTATTTAAATCTAATGTGCCCTTTTTAACCGTGTCACAGCGCACATAATGCCCAGTTTCCAAATCAAGCGCCATGCCCCTCTGCCCTTGTAGATAAAACACTAGATATAAAGTAAGTCCGCCATATTGTATTGTCCATGAGTAATCGGCCATGGATTGGTTGATGTCAGACTAGGTTATTCTCTGCACAGTGAGAGGTGTATACAGTGTGCTATTTTTAGATCGTATCAAACCAGCTAGCCAGTTACACAGTGTTGAGACCTAAATGTCAGAGTGTTAAAGGTGATAAACAAGAAGTGGTAATTTTCGGCTTCTGTGTGTTTTGATTAATTAGCAGCAGGTTAATGACTTACAAGTTCAGTTAGCAATTGAGTTGGAATTACCTGTTAATGAAAGTTCAGCCATTCAAGGGTGCTTTAGAGAATCGTTGGAGATGACCACTGACATGCATAGAAAATGTTCCTCACCAGCATGTTGTTGTGTAAGCAAATTAGCATGATGTAATGTTGAGGCAATGTGTTAGAAATGTAGTCAATCAGACTTAGTATATAAGACCGTCTTATATCATACATTTTCAATTTAGATCTACTACACTGGCGAAGTGTATATTTCTAGTTTTATAATAAAATGCCAAATATGAAATGATAGCATTAGATCTATATCTTGTCTGACTTAGGTGGAACTGCAAATGTTTTTGTAAGACAAAATGTTGCAGCAATTCAGTCTGTGGCTCTGACACTGCAGTCTGTTTCACCAGCATGTACAGAAACATGTAGCACAGATGACAGAGCCTAAAGTCTAGTCATCTACTTTAAACCTTTCATTTGAACAGTTAAATTAAATGTGTGCAGCACACAAAAAGTGTTTAAAATGTTTTGCAGATTGTGACAGGGGATTCTAACCATGAACAAGGTGAAAAATACACACAGATCATGTCTCTCCAACCAAGTTCTTAATGCTTGTTGGCAGCCTCCACCCATGGACCTCTTCTCAGATATTCTTCTCATATCTGGTTCTTTTAAGAACCAGATATGTGGGTGGACATGTGGCACCAGCAGAAACCATGAAGGACAGCTTTCTAAATTTGTGTACAGGGCTTGCACTAAGATAACATGTTTGTGTTGGATATAAGTGTTGGATAGTGGAAGACCTGAAGATTTCAGACATGAAAGGAATTATAAAATAAAGCTTTGTTTAAAGTCAGTTCTGATAATTTTTGTGATCATATGCCAATTACTTCATTGAAAGAAGTATACATTTAGGTAAACAGTGTCATTTTATCATTATCAATTTCCAGGTTACATTACTTTTGCCACTTGTGTTGTTTTGTTTCTCTGATACATTTTATAGTGTGTGAATTTTATTATTCTGTTATGTCATTGGGAAACAAACAACAGTCTTCACAAAAACTCTGTCGGACCTACGGACCTGACCGACTAAATTTGTCAAGGTCCGAAAGAAATTTCAAGTTCATCTACCCAAAATGTACTAAGATATTGTCTATCAAATCGAAATTTAAACAGCACACGATCATTATAACATCTATTTTTAAATTCAACGGAATTACACGATGCGTATTTTGATTGCAATTTAAAAACACTTATGACCTCATATCAATACAGTAAGGACGCCATAAGATTAATTGTTAGATTCTAGGATGCAACCATTTCCGTTTAGATTCTAGGATGCAACCATTTCCGTTTGTGTACGCATGTTTATCAAAGACAAAGAACGCCTACTCGGCAATTAACACAATCCCCTTCTGCACCAGTGTATCAATTATCCATATTTTCTGGATGCAAGAGGAGTCAGTTTTACTACAGCCAAACCATTCAGCTAATGAGAACGCGTAAATTTTCCAATTTGCAAATGAGCGTCATCGATAGAAAGTTTATCACGCCCTCAGTAAAGGGGCAAGCGTTTTGTTACACTATTCCGTTAGGTATGGGTTTTGTGATGTGCATGTTTGTAACTCCCACGTATTTAATACATGAATTACTACAAATTAAAAGAAGGCAATATAATTATTACTTTTGCGAAATGGACATTATACTAATTATGAGAATTAATATGAAGTTGCGAAACTTGAAAAATTGCGTACGCCGATCGCGTCAAAAGTACGTCTTCAATTGTTTAAACAAATACATCTACTAGCTACTGTTCACTAATAAAAGTATTATTCCAAATCATCCATGTTCACTAATTATATGCAACAACTTTGGCTGAGGCAACATTTGAAAGTTAGCGAGAGTATTGGCAGTACACTTGTCGAAAGTGAAAGTAAATAAATTCCAATTCATCAAAAATGTTTTGTATTTTATTTTCCTTTAAAATTGTTTCATTACTGGTAATCAACAAACATTAAGGTTTTCGACACAAAAGCATTGTATTTGTAGTTTTGTGATAAAAGAGTGGGTGGGGTGAAGCAGGGACCTATTTTATAGGTCCCTGGGTGAAGATTACTTGGACGCTAGCTGTTGCTGTTTAGTGTTCATTTATTTCCTTTACCTTTTTGTAACCACTAGAAACTACATTTTGTTTTTGGACTATTAAAATATTACATTGTATAAAATATGTAAAAATATATACAAGACTCTATATAAAAATAATTATATAGATGTGAAATAGATCTACGTTTGTGTTAATAAGACTTAAATTAAAACATATTTTATAAATTTAACTGTGTGAAATATAACAAGTTATGAAGATTAATCACACACTGAATATGAGTGGTAAATATTGTATACATATATATGTTGTTTTTTATTTAAAATGTGAAAAATTGCAAATAAAATACAATATGAATAAATGATGTAAACCAGTAAAAACATTTAAATAATTCCGAAACGTATTTGATTGTGTTTGGTCTGACAAATGTGCAGCAGGTCTGACAGATTTTTCTTGTCAGTCAGACCAAATGTCTGACTGAGGATATCCGAGTTTCGTGAAAACTGAAACAAGAGCTGTCAGAGGACAGCGCGCTCGACTATGCGAAGTATTTCAGCTGGTACATATTTTGGATAGTGAAAGGGGCATAAATTTGTTAAAATACAATATTTTTAAGTGAAGCCTTGTATAGTTTAAAAAATTTTGGAACAAAAACTTTAACCACAAAGACTAAGTCTATGTAAAATGTGGGCTAACTCTGTCAAAATACAAAACAGAGTTATGGATAATGTTCCCCTTGATACTAGAGTTGATGACCAAGGTTAGTTTTAAGTTTCAACTTTTGAATATAAACTTTAAACAGAAAATCTAAGTGAAAAGGGGGCATAACTGTGTCAAAATACAAAATAGAGTTATGGGGAATGTTGCCCTGCTAATAAAGTTGATGATAAAGGTTAGTTCCAAGTTTCACGTGAATAACTTAAGTTTCAACTTTTGAATATAAACTTTAAACAGAAAATCTAAGTGAAAAAGGGGGCACAACTCTGTCAAATACAAAACAGAGTTATGGGGAATGTTGCCCTTAATACTGCAGTTGATGACAAAGGTTAGTTCAAAGTTTCAAGTGAATAACTTACGTAGTTTTGAAGTTACAAAACGTTTGAATATAAACTTTAACCAGAAAATCTAAGTGAAAAAGGAGCATAAATATGTCAAAATACAAAACAAAGTTATGGGGAATGTTGCCCATGACACTGAAGTTGATGACAAAGGTTAGTTCCAAGTTTCAAGTGAATAACTTATGTAGTTTTGAAGTTACAAAACTTTTAAATATAAACTTTAACCAGAAAATCTATGTGAAAAAGGGGCATAACTCTGTCAAAATACAATACAGAGTTATACAGAATAATGCCCTTGATACTGGAGTTGATGACAAAGGTATATTCCAAGTTTCAAGTGAATAACTTATGTAGTTTTGAAGTTACAAGACTTTTGAAAAAAAACTTGAACCAAATTCAGACGCGGACGGGTACGCCGACGCCCGGGCAGTAGGAAAGCTCACATATTCTTCGAATAGTCGAGCTAAAAAGAGAGAAAAAAACTTTTAAAAGGCTGTTTAATGTTGTACTTGTGTTAGGTCTGAAGTACTGTAGATTTTGATTTAGTACACATAATAAAATCGAACATGCAGGGGGGTACCCCCCCCCCCAACCGCGGCTATTTGCCCCTGTGCCGTAGCAAAATCCTGGGCAAAGACCTGAACTCTGATCTGCAATTTAGCATAATTATGCCCCTTTTTGTACTTGGAAATTTCTGGTTAGTTTGCGTGCAACAATAACATATCTCTATATCTACTACAGATATTCAATTAAAACTTCACACATGTCTTACTGTGACCAGCATTTTAGCAGAATTATGCCCCTTTTTTGTAGTGATAAATGCCCATAACTCTGACAAAGCGGTTAAATAGTCGAGCGCGCTGTCCTGAGACAGCTCTTGTTAATGAACTTCTTAAACTTGTGTACTAGCGGTTGAACTTTTTATTTTTATGGTCTTTATCAATAAGCATACAAATACAAGAAATTAAATGATATACAACGAAAATTCACATTTCCTATGTATTTAGGATTTTGAGAATTTTGTCATTCCAGTTGGGAAAAATAAATCATATTTAGCATTGGGAATGCCATGGGTGATGGGTCCTTTTACAGGAAAAAATTCACAAAGTGCTTAGTTCTCTTTCACTTTTATGGTGTCAGAAGTAAATGTTACAGGGCTGACTTAAGGTTTCAAGGCCATGCAGATGAAAGACACAATTGTGCCTGGCTCCTGAAAAATAAAAAGCTGGAGAAGTGCACATTTATAAGTCATTTCTAGATCTAAGTCTAGCTGCTGGCTAGCTCTTTAGGCTAGAAATGTGGTTAGTGTCTGCCTCTCACGCCTGGTACCGGCGTTCAATCACCTACAGGTACTCAGGGTTTTTCACTCAATATTCCCACAAAATGCACGTGTGTTTGGTAGGTGGTCACCATATGAGACAGATGGAATCTGGGGCATTTTAGTTTCCTTCACAGTGCAATACCAACCAAAATTCAACGGGACCTCATATTCAGTCATAACCCATGAAATAAAATGCATGTTTAAGTAACCGTCCATAGCCAGGGTGGTTGCAGGCAACTGAAATTGGAAGTACTTTAATTCCCTGATATTTATGACTCATCTCAGATGGTGTCTGTTCACTCGATGTGAAACATGCTTGCTTGAATAATAAATCTAACTTTTTTCGAATTTGTGGTGTTTATCTTCTTTCGATAGCGTTAAACTTTACTTTTGTGCGACATGGTTGCATCATCCAAAGTCAGAAGATGCTTGCATTGTCACATAAAGATAAGGATAATATCCGAGAGTTATTCCCACGAGTATTATCGGGAGTACTGGGGTTAGTGCATAAATGTGATTCATCCCAATATCGTTTTGTACAACGGTCACGTTATAAACAACAAGAGCTTCATGACTATTCATACCCCTTTATCAGAGTAATGGGCCTTGGTCAGTGACCTAACATAATCACCCCGAAGACATGTGTGAAGTTTCAATTGAATATCTGTAGTAGTTTAAGAGATATGTATTTGTTGCACGCAAACCTTAACCATTGCATTACGCCCACGAACGGGTGATTAGTATAGCTAGAATTATTCAGTGAATAGTTGATCAAAAAACTGAATTAGGCATTTCATTATTTTAATTTAATCCATCACTAAGGCTCATAATCTATGCAGATTATGACACATGACAACTATATATTCTGGGCAAAACTTCCCAGGGTGAAACTTATATTGGGGCATAATGTCTAAGTGCAGAACGTGTTTTGAGGTGAAATGTCCCAGATTCCTTTGACAGACATTCACATTCAAGAAGCAATTTTCTACACATGAATTGACAAGGTTTTCCATAATCTTACATTTATTTATTAAGATTTTTCTCTGTCTTAAACAAATAAGGCTTAGAATCTACCGGCCAACATAGACTCGAGGGAAGAAAACTTAACTGTCAAATAAATTAAAAATCAACTCAGAATGAAACATAAAATCGAATGATGGCGCATTGAGCAATTAACATAACATTTGAAACTATAAAATACAAGTCTGTGGACTATTGATATCTATCACGTTTCATCGCAATTCAGTTTAATTTCCAACATTTACCTTTTTACATACTCAAATTGTCAAAACAATCCCGCGAATTTATTTGTAAACAGCCAATGGTATTACAGAAATTTAACCGATTCAAAAGGTTACACGCCAGTGAATTATAGCGACTTCGTACCATGGAGACTTCCTGCCAGGAGACTACGTACCACTAGACTGGAGACTTCGTACCACATATGAATACAAATGGACAGACCGAACGAAAGTCATACTGCCGATATATTTTTTTACATCTTTTATAAAAAAAATATGACTAAGTCCGCGAAAGAGGCTTCACTTGATAATGGATGGATGGATATGATGGTTGATGGATGGATGGATTCTGCGTTAATTCAAAATAATTTTAAATAAAGGGCGGATGATTATAATTGATTCTTGTGATTGTGTTTATTTAAATAGGCGCAAAATATACATGGATGATTGTAATTGATTCGTGTGAATGAAATTAGTTAAATAGATGCAAATAAACACAAATACAATGAACTATGTCTGTGTAACACGCCGACAACTAAACGCTAAGATCTATATGAGCACATTTTTATAGGCAAATGACTTAATCATGTAGATGAACGAAAAACGCATTTTTTTGGTAAAATAATAAGAGAAAAATTTGCAGGTTTTCAGGTGAAATATTCGGATGATTGTAATTGAAATATATCGCTAAAGTGACTGGTTACATATTTTATTTCGTAACGAATTATATTTCGTAAACAATAATTATTTTTCTTAATTACGAGATGTTATATGGTATTTCGTAAACACATATTATCATTGGGTACTTACGAAATGCCATTCGTAAAAAAATCAATATTAATTTGTAACTATGAAATAATATTGTATACTGCTGGCAGGTTTTCAGCTTCAATATACCGTGTCCATAAAGTGACAGGACGCAGTTTTTATTTCGTAATTACCAAACATATTTTGTACCAACTTACTATTGCAGTATATTTCTTAATCAATATACGTTTCCGCCTCCAACAATATTTCGTAATTACGAAATGTTATTTGGTATAGAGGTTATAATATTTTTTATTTCTCATAAAAACGAAATATTCGTTTAGTTTAAACATATTTATTTTCGCTCGACTGCATCGTATTGTGTGCCGTCAACAATTTGGTTCGTTCTCAAGCTGGAAACTTCACTTTTTATCCAATCTTAACCAAACGTGCACAGTTTGTGTATTACCATAAAATCTCGGACGGGATTGTTATTGGGTCAGATCACACCAGTAACACTAGAGTTATTGCCCCTTTTTCATGCAGAAAAAGTGCAAAAATGCCTGATCGTGTTTCAAACACTAGAGTTATTGCCCTTTGGTTATTAAAATATATATACAAAATCGACATTTTTTCAGGATAGAGACTTTTTTCATCCAATCTTCACCAATCTTGCACAGTTTGTCTATTACCATGATATTACAGTATAAGTCGAATATAAGCAAGATCGGACCAGAAACACCGGAGTTCTTACCCTTTGTTTGTGAAAAAATATTCAAACATGGAGATTATCAGGGGAGAGACTTCATTTTTCATCCAATCTTCGCCAATCTTGCACAGTTTGTCTATGACCATAAGATTATAGGTGAAGTCGAATATAAGCAAAATCGGAAAGAAACACCAGATTTATTGCCCCTTGTTTGTAAAAAAAATACACAAAATGGACATTATTCAGGATAGAGACTTCATTTTTCATCCAATCTTCACCAATCGTGCACAGTTTGTCTATGAAAGTAATACTACAGGTAGAGTAAACTGTAAGCATGATCGGAGCAGAAACACCGAAGTTATTGCCCCTTGTGTTTGGAAAAAAACCATCAACAAGTTAGCAATGATTGGCTTGCACACGCGATTTTTGATTCAATGTTCACCAAACTTATACAGTTTGCGTATGGCCATAATAATTGAGTGATAAAATTTGATTTTTCAACAGTTGCGAACCTTGCATGCAGTTATTTGTGCGTGCAACATTGATGGCTTCAGAGCCTGCATTAACATCATTGACCATCATTGGACCGAAAACTGTCTGCGAAGAAGACATCTAAATCTACTGTTTCTGCATTTTCCAGAATTGTCACTGACTTAATGAAAAATGGTCAGGTAAGAATATCGAGAAAAATGATTTGAGAACCATTAGCAAAAAAAACGCACACCCACTACCCAACTCGTACCTTAGTTAGCCCATTGCGCTTACCAATGTTTCAAATCAAATTTGATCCTATCCCTCTTTGCGTATTGTTCAGATACCTTTATTTTCAAACCTGTCACAACAGTATGGTCTTCATCTTTACCAGTTCTCAGGTGATCGCTTTGGGCCATCATGGCCCTCATGTTAAGAAATTATCCCCTTGAGGTCCTTTTCGATGACATAGTCCTTTAATTATCAAATACTTCGCGTATTTACGAAATAATATAACGTTAATGTTTGAACGAAATAATATTACCTATTTACGGATTATTTTTATTATAAGATTATTAATCACAATACACTGTTAGGACAAATTGTTGCGTTGTAATAAAACAATATTTCGTTGTTAAGAAATACATTTCTTTACTAAATAAACACAATATTACGTTTCCAAATAAATGTGTGTATAATTGCTCCCTTTAGGAAATACTCTGTGTGCATTTAATTTGTATTGTCTTTATTTAAAGGTCTTCCTTTATTAAGACTATTGAATACTATAATTATGTTCTCATTTTGTAGTTTCAGCGTAATACAAACAAACCACATAACCCATACATGCATGGAAACAAATTCTGCTTGAGTTCGAGTCCACTCTACGACTTTCTAAACTATATGGATTACTACATAAAAAAATTCGGCGAATGACCGCATGCCATGCGTTGTTTGTCGTCAATATTTACTCCGAAAAAGTCCAATGGATGTTTATAAAACGTCAAATTAATCAAATTTAGTTTACATATATGATCATAGGATGGCCCTTCTATCAAATTCGTCCACCGAGCGCCAAAAGCATAGTCGTTATGGGCGGGGAATGATATTTTCGTTATTTGGCTACACGAACACTTTAGATATCTCGTCTAAAATGAAATGACAAATTGCGAATATTCATGTATATTACAAAACTATGCTTTAGGTCACCCTCTACCAAATCCATTTAGGTTACATCATATTGATTCGTCAAAACGCACAACTGCCAAGAGAGTCATTTGAAAATTCATTTCCAACCATTTGAGTTACGCATAGAGGTCCAGGTTAGGTATCCTTATGAACACGCCGAAATCTTCTCATTTACCTTACACATTTCAATTTTATTTTACGTAACGTTTTCTTGTGACCATCTTAGACAGAACAAGACGGGTGAATTGTCCCTCCTTAACACAACAGACAATTCGCGACCGCTTGTCGGTTCATCCATTAATTCGTCTTTCACGCGATCCATGTGCGGAACATAACTTAAAAAGAGATAGTACTGAAACTTCATAGTAGAAGCGGCCTTGAACTTCCAAGTCTTCATAGAGTTATTGTCCGCTTTTGTGCAATCCATATCCCCATTGCGACTGTTAGGATTGAAATAAACTTCATGTCATGAAAGATAGGATATAGATGATATATAGAGTATAAGAACTATAACTATGTTTACAATGCAATGTTTCCAAAAAAAGGATAGATGATATCGAGAAGAGATGTCATGTAATCAAAACTGAGCCATGAACAGTAAGTGATCTATTAAAATGAAGGGATTGAATTGAAACTTGAAATGTCCTTTCATTTGTTCGAAGCGTAACATGCACTACACGGTTTAATTTAACATTTCTTTGGGGGCATTCGTGACTATAACTGTGACAAAAGTTGATTACATCAGTGTCAGGCCTTCCAGCGTTCCTACTTTTTCCTACCTTCTTAACAGGTTCCTACTTTTTTCCTACTTTCCTGTAAACTCCTCCTACTTTTCCTACTTTTTGTGTGTAAATTATTAATTCAGAGTATAATTTTGACCATTTTGCCTGTTAATCTGAAAAATGCTGTTGCTGAAGCTTCGCTAGCAGTGTATTCATTTACAGATATTTTCACCAAAATTCTTACCTCAAACGTTTGTCATCAGAAAGTTCTCTATAGATGCATATGTAACTAATCCTTTTTGTTGACTTCAAAACATGCAGTTTTGTTAGTTTTTATTTTGTTATCCTCCCTACTTGTTTTACTTTTTGTGTCGCCTGACTAGGCGACATATAGGGGTTACTTATGTCGGCGGCAGTGTCGGCGGCGGCGGCGTCCCCTTTCGCTTGTCCGGGCATAACTCTTTGACTATTAAAGCTATCAACATTAAACCTCAAAGGTGGATAGATCTCATTGAGGGAAAGTGCAGTGCACAAGAACCGTTACTCTGCACCTCATATTTTTGGAGATATTGCCCTTTGTTTATTTCCATACTTAATGTTTTATCCGAAGCATAACTCTAAGACTATGAAAGCTATCAACTTGAAACTTTATAGGTAGATAGATCTCATTGACGAGAAGTGCAGTGGACAAGAACCGTTATTATGCATCAAATACGTTTGGAGTTATTGCCCTTTGTTTATTTTCATACTTAATTTTTGTTCGGAGCATAACTCTACGACTAAGAAAGCTATCAACTTGAAACTTCATAGGTAGATAGATCTCATTGGGGAGAAGTTCATTGCACAAGAACCGTTAGTCTGCACCTCATACTTTCGGAGTTATTGCCCTTTGTAAATTATCATACTTATTTTTGTGTCGCATTTTTGGTTTTAATAAGTATTTTCTTTGCAATTAGCCAGAGTGCAGTGCTTTTGAAGATATCAATATATCTGTTTACATTTTTTTAGCATTAACCTTAAGTGTTTCTTCATTTGGATTCACGTAAGCTATCCGGCGTCAGGTGACACATCCGACTCGCGAAGTTCTAGTTAGAACAAAATATTCCTACTTTCTCCTACTTTTTGACGGAATATACTTCTACTTGTTTCATACTTTTTGGTTGAACGATGCTTGAAGGCATGCGGTGTTTATAAGTAAAACAAGACAATATATTGTCGTCTGCAAAAAAAGCATTGAACTTAGATATTAATACAGTATACTAGTATTCCAATATGTTGCGCCCCTTTCAACTAACCGTGTGTAAGTAAGGTATATCATGGATGCGTTCTAAATATTGAGTATTGATTTTAAGAGAGTTAACCACTGACTGTTCATTCGTTTAAAGTTTATAAAAACGTGTACAAAATATCAATAGCAATTAAGAGGTAATATACATGTTTTTCTGTGTCTTAAAAATGAAATATTAAATATCCCATACTCACAAATGAAATATAAAATACTATCTAGCATTGCTCATTAGTTGTACCCACCAAACATGTGCATATGTAGCTCCAATGGGACGGAATATTTAATAATTTATGAGTAACACGTCGATTGTGCGTGGTGCTGCATGCACGGCCATGATTTTAACTGTATACTTTTAATAAATTTCTAAATCACGGCATAAGTTTCAGTGTTATATGATATTTTTGGTTTACAGCTATTAGTGTAGTGTAGGTCAAATCTTTAATCAGGTAGGCAATGTTGGAAATTTTAAAATTTTATTGTTTTTATTTAATATATGTGTATAAGTGATGATAAATTTTTTAATACCGTATTATGTAAGATTTTTCTACTAATGATCGATAGTTGAAAAAAATGTGAACAAGGAAATGAAGAGCAGTTCTGATCCGAATGCGCATGCGCGTATATGTCCGCCATATCTTGGCCAATACATAACATTGTAAACTGAAAACAAACCCGATCAGCCAGTAACGTCGACGTTATTATATGATTGAAACTTCTTTTATGCATTATGCTGACCATTGCTGCGTCATTCCATGCTCAGTATGCAAATATGTTATTTTCTGTCAAAATTATTGCACTCCATTGTACTTTGACAGCACTAGTCTAGTGTCACAATTCTTGTCCTTACGACTTGTCCTGTCTTCATACGCCGTTGTTTTTCCACATACCAAAATCTCAGTATAACCCTACTAACTACTTAATCGATTTGAACAGTTATGGAGGTGTATATAGTTATTGCTGCACTGTTGAATGATCTTCTATTCGGGTTATTGTGGACATGTTTACATGCATGTGTCACAGGTCTATGGAATAATGGAGATTTTACAGTCAATATTTATCACAACTATTAAAGAATAAATGGTGTTTTAGGTATATTCTCCAGTTATACAACTGATGAACTTGTACATTTTTCAGTTGTGATCATTGATCAGAATTATACATGTTGTTTGATTTTATTATTACTGATGGTTTAAGTATTTACAAAAATGCAGCAGTTTATATTCTTGATGTATGGTGATTCGCAGTATTAAGCTTTTTACACCAACCTCATTTTGCAGAACAACAATCCAATTTCTGTTTAAACCATACCATTGGAAAGTTGACTGTGAACGTGCTACAGTAATTTGTATAGTTAATTTGATATTATTCAAGCCAAAATATTTGATATTTTACAATAGACCAGGTCTGACACAATATACACGCGAATCAAGATACATCACAATTTTAGATAAGGCGAGAATAACTATTTTTTACATGCCAAACCACTGGGAGCTTCTGTTTTCTGGTGTGTATGCGCACAAAATCAACAGTCTGTTATAAACGCCTATTAAATTATCTGCATAACAATTTAATTGTAGGGCCGTCAATCAGTTTTGGGGGAATGGGCCCACCGCCCTCTGGAGGGGGAATTTTGACTGACCGGGGGAATATTTTATTATGGAAGTTTTTACAGATTAACTGATTTGAAAACTAACTCAACCCGAACAAACTCACGTCTAATTGTTGTTTGGTAAAAACGTCATGTAATCTTTACGGCAAATGAAACTCCTATAAATATAACTTTTATTATTTTTAGCACACAAAAACATAGCTCAAAATCTACCGATAACACTTAAAATTTGGACTAGGCTGCGGTATACATGTAA
Organism: Congeria kusceri; assembly: GCA_027627225.1. Lineage (NCBI taxonomy): Eukaryota > Metazoa > Mollusca > Bivalvia > Myida > Dreissenidae > Congeria > Congeria kusceri. The sequence goes on along the minus strand of CM051024.1, from coordinate 56,786,148 downwards.
CATTGCAGCTATACACGCGTCATTTCCATGCGTTTTTCGTGATTTCGTCGGCGTTAATAAATAGTTTGCGCATTTTTCTTGCCCAGCACGATTTTATAACGGAGATATGAAACTAATATAATTAATATCAATATGCAACACATGTTTTTTTGTAAAAGTAATTTGCAGTCCCGATTTTTAAATTATTAATTAATTCAATGTATTCATTTAAAAGACCGAAAATGGAAATACACTACAACTCCATTTTATTTCGCTTCGCGGGGTCCATGGATCGCAATCGCGACATAACTTATCAAGTCATTCATGTGCATATACATGTAAACACAAGCCTATTTTCGCCATCTCAAAAAGTAAAGTAATTAAATCACCTTTTCATTGTTGTTAACATCCATAATGTGTTATATCCATATGTAAATTTTGAAAATATTATATTTTGATAAAGAATTATTTTTTGGGCAAATGTTTGTCAAAATAAATTAATTTGCAATTCAATACATATGTTGTTTGATTTTTTTTTAATGAGCTAGTGCCAAACATTGTAATCGGTCGTAAGATATAAATCTTAAAAAGGTTAGCAACAATTTCCTTCAATTTTTTTCTAAGGACAGATTTTCTTAAAACTTCGCACAAATATGCATCAATGTATCGTAAAACTAAAACAGTCTTAAAAAATAGGGGTCACTGGCCTTTTTCCGGAAATATTTAATTTTGAATACGGTACCTGTCGAAGCCTTTTTTCAGTTTGTGTTACTTAGAATGTTGAATAATATAAAGCGTTTATAGTCAAACAAAGATGGAGATTTTAAAATGCGTCTTTTTAAAAAAAATTTGTTTGGTTATATACAAGTGCAGTTTAATGTTAAAACGCGCTTTATCTACAGTTATCATTTAACAAATGACTTGTAATGTACACTTAACGAGGTTAATTATGCATTAAATAAGCCTGTGAAAACATCAATGATTTATCAAATATACGAATATCTTTTGTTCCAAATGACAGATTTTGTTAAAACATCCCACATACATGCGTCATTGTATACTGAAAATAAAACAGTCTTAAAAAATAGGGGTCACCAGCCTTGTTTCGGAAATATTGGGTTTTGAATACTGTACCTGTCGAAGCCCCTTTTTCAGTTTGGATTTTTATCCATGTTTAAGTATAAAGGATATTTTTTTTTTCTTTCAAGGTTATGGTTCTTTCATATGATATGTTTGTACATGCTTTGTTTGGCAATATATATGTGTATGTTGATAATAAAACGCTTTACCTACATTTACTGCTTAAATAATGAATTTGACTGGACGTTTAAGTGTTTCAAATGGGAACTAATAATGCTTTCTGAAAATTTCGCACATACATGCATCAATGTGTACTTACACCAACACATCAATAAAAAGAATGGCTCACCGAACTTGTTTGGGAAATATTGGATTTCATATAGGGTACCTGTGTAGCCTTTTTCCTGTTTCGTTTTTGACATACATAAACAACGTATCAATAGAATGGAGATATTTAATGGATCAGTTCAGAACTAAATTTGTTTGGAAATACATTGCATAAGTGTGTTTTTGATTATTATATATGCTTTATGAACTTTTACTATTAAAATATTTATTTTGAATGGACATTAGAGATGAAATTAGTATATTGTAACCTATATACAATAAAGAAAAAATGAAGCAAAAGGAGAAATTAACCCAATTATTTTCTTTTTGTTGCGAACGTCTTTAAATCAAAATCATATTCAAACGTGTGCTCATATGTGTATGTCAGCTATTTGTGTTTGTTTTTAATTCTATAGTGACTGAACATAAATTATTCTTGATTTGTTCATGGTAAGGTTCCTATTTACATAGAATGGCAGAAATTCAATATACCTAAGGCTATTTTTTAGCTCACCTGAGCACAACGTGCTCATGGTGAGCTTTTGTGATTGCCTTTTGTCCGTCGTGAATAGTGTAATCATTCGTCGTCAACATTTACCTTGTGAACACTCTAGAGTCCACATTTATTGGCCAATCTTCATGAAACTTGGTCAGAACATTTGTCCCAGTGATATCTTCTCTGAGTTCGAAACTGGGTCATGTGGGGTTAAAAACTAGGTCACTATGTCAAATTGAAGATAAAGCTTGTGAACACTCTAAAAGTCACATTTTTGGCCCAATCAACATGAAACTTGCTCAGAACATTAACTTTTGTTCTAATGATATCTTGGCCGAGTTCGAAAATGGTTCCGATCCATTGAAAAACATGGCCGCTAGGGGGCGGGGCAGTTTTCCTTATATGGCTAAAGAAAAAGCTTGTGATCACTCCAGAAGTCACAATTTTTGCACAATCAACATAAAACTTGCTCAGAACCTTTGTTCTTACGATCTCTCTGCCCAGTTCGAAAATGGTTCCGCTCCATTGAAAAACATGGCCGCAAAGGGGGGGTTCAGTTTTCCTTATATGGCTATAGGAAAAGCTATTGAACACTCTAGAAGTCACATTTTTGCCCAATCAACATGAAACTTGCTCAAAACCTTTGTTCTGATGATATCTCGGCTAAGCTCAAAAATGGTTCAGGTCCGGTGAAAAACATGGCTGCCAGGGGGGGGGGGACAGTTTTCCTAAAATGGCCATAGGAAAAGCTTGTGAACACTCTAGAAATCACATTTTTTGCCCAATCTTCATGAAACTTGGTCAGAGTTCGAATCTCGGTCATGTGGGGTCAAAAACTAGGTCACTAGGTCAAATTGAAGAAAAAGCTTGTTAACACTCTAGAAGTCACATTTTTTGCCCGATCTTCATGAAACTTTATCTGAACATTTGTCTTAATTAATGATATCTCGGCCGAGTTCAGATCTGGGTCATGTGGGGTGAAAAACTAGGTCACTAGGTCAAATTGAAGAAAAAGCTTGTTAACACTCTAGAAGTCACATTTTTTGCCCAATCTTCATGAAACTTGGTCAGAACATTTGTCCCAATGATATCTCGGCCGAGTTGGAATCTGGGTCATGTGGGGTAAAAAACTAGGTCACTAGGTCAAATTGAAGAAAAGGCTTGTTAACACTCTCGAAGTCACATTTTTGCCCAATCATCATGAAACTTGGTCAGAACATTTGTCCCAATGATATCTCGACCAAGTTCGAATCTGGGTCATGTGGGGTCAAAAAGTAGGTCACTAGTTCAAAATGAAGAAAAAAGCTTGTTAACACTCTAGAAGTCACTTTTTTGTTTGCCCAATCTTCATGAAACTTGGTCAGAACATTTGTCCCAATGATATCTCGGTAGAGATTGAATCTGGGTCATGTTGGGTTAAAAACTAGGTCACTAGGTCAAATTGAAGAAAAAGCTTGTTAACACTCTAGAAGTTACATTTATTGCTCAATCTTCATGAAACTTGGTCAGAACATTTGTCTTAATGATATCTCGGCCGAATTTGAATCTGGGTCATATGGGTTAAAAAACTAGGTCACTAGGTCAAATTGAAGAAAAAGCTTGTTAACACTCTAGAAGTCACATTTTTTGCCCAATCTTCATAAAACTTTATCAGAACATTTGTCTTAATGACATCTCGGCCGAGTTCGAATCTGGTTCATGTGGGGTCAAAAACTAGGTCACTAGTTGAAGTTGAAGAAAAAGCTTATTAACACTCTAGAAGTTACATTTTTTGCCCAGTCTTCATGAAACTTGGTCAGAACGTTTGTCTTAATGGTATCTCAGCTGTGTTTGAATCTGGGTCATGTGGGATCAAAAACTAGGTCACTAGGTCAAATTGAAGAAAAAGATCGTTAACACTCGAGAAGTTACATTATTTGCCCAATCGTCGTGAAACTTGGTCAGAACATTTGTCCCAATGGTATCTCGGCCAAGTTCAAATCAGGGTCAAAAACTAGGTCACTAGGTCAAATTCAAGAAAAAGCTCAATTTCAATATGTACTTCAAAATTTTGATGTATGCTGTCACTTAAGTTTTTCGAACCGTGATAATTAAGGCCGAATTTCCATCAGTCCGTATCAGTATATCCATATCGGTATAAAAATCTAACACATGGAAAATTGTTCGACTAATGAAACACAGGTGAGCAACCCAGTCATTTGGCCCTCTTGTTTAAATAATTAAAACTGTTTTATATTTACTCACTGCTAATTTTTGTTACCGGTAATATTAATTGTTGTAGTTGGTGCACGTCCAAGTCCTGATGGAGATGTGAATGTTTCAGATATTAAAAAGATGAAGCTCCATTGTCATGGCCGACTTGGATCATGATCTATTTTGTGAACTAAAGTCACGCTACCCAGAGGTTCCTGATGTTGTTGTTCAGGAGTATATCCTACAGGTTGGTGCAGCTCTTTGAATGCTAGGGAACAAATTTGGACTGGCATACGCACAAAATACAAGTAAAATATAAAATGTCAGTAATTTTTATCGGAGCTTGCAAAATGTCAGGGTGAAAAATGCATATAATTCAGCAGTGTTGTTCTTGGAAGGTTACACTAATAAAATAAAACACTGACGTCTGGTATAGAAATATTCTGCGGTAATGTACATGTATTAATCATTCCACCTGAAAACAGTATGTCTTTGAGCGAGTTAAATGTGTCATTTTGAGAGTTGACACAAATGTGGTAAACAAGTGTTTTTTATGGACTATTTCTACCCCCGACTGCCCTAGTTTTGTTGACCTAATGTTGTTGTTAGTGACATGGACAGATTATCCAATATATTTTGCCATACATTTTCCATTGATAAACAAAGTGACACTTTATTTACAGAAATTTTACTGGAGATTATAAAGAGAATCAAACAATCCAGTACAATTCGTCACCTTAGTTCAAGAACTAATTTGTGCTTATAGTTTGCATTGCAAATATTGAGTTATTAAACTAAGTCGACAAATTATATGGTTTAGGATTTCTCAGGGTGTCCCAAGATCATTTTAAGAATTTTTGTGAACTTTATTATGTGTTTCTAAAATGATTCAACATTTTGTTGGTTATTAATTCAACAACAATTAAATTAAAGTAGTATACTATAACATCCATTTATAATATACTGATTGTTTTCTTCACAGTTAATAGCCAAACAGTACCACTCATTTGATTCATATACAAGAAATAAGATTTATTGTAACCATTATTCTCGTTAATGGAGTTATGTTGCTATATTTTCAGTTCAATAATAACCGTGAAAGATGTATTGAGATGCTAACCAACGAGAGTCCAAAGTATCTGTTTGAACTGAATGATCAGCTGTCAGAGGTGAGGATAGGTGGTGGTCGCAGTGACTCCTCTGGAAGCAACATGAGCAACTCCAGCTCTGTGCCGGCCCGGCCACCATACGGCAACCGCAACGTACCGGGGTTCCGCGGGCCCATCACTGCCTTTGAACAACCCTCCACTGCTCCTGTGATGTCAGACGATATCAGTCAGTTCATGACTAACATGGGGAGACGTGATCAAGGCTCTTGTAATGATATTCCAAATATCAGTTGTAACAATGCTCATGTGGGTAGTAACAATGTTCAGCAGGCTGGATATGGACCAAGAACTAGTTATGGCCAGTCCAACTCAGGAAATAGTTCCACCACTGCTTCACCGGTCATGTTGCCAATTGATGTTCAGCATATACAGACAAATGAGATCCGTGATTTCCCTACTTACCAGCAAAATTACTCGTGTAGAATTCAACTCAATCCCAACACAAACTCTCAACCTGGTATACCCAGCCGGGGATGGCACTTTCAGCCTGCGAACCCAAATATACCATATCAAAATGTATATCCAGGTGATCCTACACAGCAAGCGATGAGATCTGATATACGAACATTGCCCATATCTCAGTCGTACAACACTGGAAACCACGTGCCGGTCCTCACTCCCTCTCCGTACAATTCTCCAGGTGACGAACTGCCGGCCTTCCCTGGATATGGGGGTCAAAATAAAGGCCAGCATTCCACACAAAAAACAATATTTTTGACAAATCCTACTGCTAGCCCTAACGCTCACCAATTCTGTATGCCTCGTACTATGCAACAGCAATCTTCAGTGACTGGTCACTATAATCCTGGTAGTGTCAATGATGTTCGTTTGTCACCTGGAAATCTGTCTAGAAGCAATTCTCAACCAAGTCCACAGGGAGTACCTGGGCCTGTTATTGTTGAAATTAAGGCTCCTGTAGGTAGTGGAGTGCAATCACAAATTAAATACTTTGAAACTATTGGTGGTTCAACAAATACGGGACCGCATTCCACCGCTGCTAGTGGGTCCTATTTGAGTCACATTTCTTCAAATGAACCCCAAGTGCCTTCAGAAACTAATATTAAACAACCATATGTCACGAGACATTACCCCTCTGAGCGCCCTAATGTGATAAATTTTCCTGGGGGAGCAACTCGTGAGGAAAGTGGTACCAGGTTTCTGAAATTCCCGCTTATGCCAAATGAGTGCCGTGTGCCAGGTCATCAGCCTGGCCAGTTACAAAAAACTCCTAGTGTTGATGGTGAAAATGTGTTTGTGTCAGAAATGGAGTATAAAAGGCCATTTGTGTCACCAGCATCTAGTCCTAGTAGTGTCAGTTCTGAATCATCGTCGGCATTAAGGGAAAGGGAGCGACCGTTGTGTTATAGTGGCAGTTACGAAGAACCAGCCTATTTGAGCGGTATTTACCTTTTTGTTTGTGATTTATGTCAGGGCCCTCTCTTGTTATTGGGGGACTGGAGCTGGGGCCCTGGTAAGGGTTAAAATTGACTGAAAATTCCCTTTTAAACAAAATGCATATGATTTCCTTGCAGTTCAGTTTGAATGATTATTAATTATAAACAATAATATTTATGATCAGATTTAGATTTTTACAGCCAACAGTGTGCTAGGGGCAATCCGGAGAAATACGGACTACGGACAAATGCATTAGTAGACCAATTTTTCTACATGTTTTTAAGTTTCTTGTAATGATTTTGACTTATTTTAGAAGAGTATAACTATTTTGGGGGGTTTTACATGCAGGGGTCTCTCGCTGGTTTGGGGGAAGAGTACCTGTACCCTAAGGCGGGGGGATTTTAGCATCGTTTTACACAGAAGGGGAAATTTCGACTTAGCAAACGAGTCAAACTTAAAAACGATTAAATATATTTTTCAAATCACTTTATTTAGTCAAACTCTTTACTTGACAACTTTATTCATGAAAATTATCAATAAATTGAATATTATATTAACTAGTCAAATTTTAACCATCTACAGTCTACCACTTGATCATTATAAGGTGGAGCAGTGCAACAGATAATTTTTTATGCAATTTAATAGTTTTGACTTCCGATTTTTTAAATAGTTTTTTAACTTCCAATTTTTAACCTTAATTAATTTTTGTCAAACTACTTATACTAATTCTAAAACAGTAATAAACTGTGTTTTCGACTGTAAGACACGGTATTTGTGCCTTTTTGCTTCACCTGTTTTGATAACTTTTAAGCAGAAGCCATTTTCCCAAAACAGAAATTACGGTTCCCGGCAAATAAGCTAGCAGTTAACTGTCAAACTCCTCGCAGCGGTTACCTCCCCTATCGGTTAACAGTAACCACTGCCATCACAAGTAAAATCCTTCCAGATCTGGAAGGATTACGTGTTTGTAACTTTTACTTGTTTAATGCAACTCTGTGCAAATTTCTACATAATTGGACTTTTTATATATCGTCTGCAGTCAATTATGAAAACAGGAAAAGAAAATAACTAATTAAAACCAAAAATAATGTCTAGAAGATTTTAATCGATCATCATCACGTGGTTTGTTAAGACGGCAGGGATTTGATTAGAGCTATGCTTGGAACCAGTCAAATCTCTGCGTGGAGGTTGGTTAACTGTATATAAATGAAGTTGAAATCACAAATAATCGGGAACCAGACAAGTCAAAACGGTCATTTAACATGACCATGTGGTGTTCTTCGGATTTTATCGTTGACCGTTTGTAACGGTGCTTAAGTAAATTTGATCCCCGAAAATTACTCCCATAAACAAACGAAAACAAATTCAATGGCAGTTCATTTAGGGGCAATTTTGGTCTGAAATGGGGGAAAAATATATACTTTTTTGTAGGGGGAATGATGCCGAATTTCGGCATCAAAATACGGAGATCGAGACCCCTGACATGTCTAAAAGAAGTAAGTGACATGATGCATTGGTTACTGTAAATGTTGCATGATGGGAGCAACCTATTGAGATTTACTGAATTTTAAGTATAAAATAGTGTCTGTAGTTTCCCAATGTAATTTGCAACTACGGTTTTGGGTGGCCTTATTTGTGACATAGTTGAAGTACTTTCGAATAAAGAAAGCTCAATGAAATCAACTATAAAATCCGAGTAAGACAGGGTTTCCCCGATTATGTCACCAGCATATGGAGGTATACTACAAGGCTAAGCGCAACATATTGACAAGGGGAGTCCGTGTAAAACTGTCCGTATTTCCCCGGATTGCCCCTATTTCATATAAATTATGAAACTATCATCATTATTTATTAAGTAGGTTATTCATATTTTGCAATACAGCCTGATTGTACAAAGAACCAGATCATTCCAAGATAATTATAAAGTTATTTGTTGCTAATAATTAAATATAGTAAGTGGTTTGACGTTAATATGGTGACTGGTTAAATATTACTATATACTAAAACTGACTGAAGTTGTGCATCCATCAAACTTGACATGTGCTTGTGGTTTATAATTAAATAATGCCTAAACTTCTATGTTCAAATCACTGCAGTTGCAGAAATCAGACACAGTTAAAACATGGACCTTGAGTTAATGGCTTTCGTTTGCATCCCAGTTACTGCTCCTTACCACATAACATTACATAGGATGTAAACATCACAGACACATGATCATGTGTAACCTGCTCCTTACCACATAACATTACATAGGATGTAAACATCACAGACACATGATCATGTGTAACCTGCTCCTTACCACATAACAATACATAGGATGTAAACATCACAGACACATGATCATGTGTAACCTGCTCCTTACCACATAACAATACATAGGATGTAAACATCACAGAAACATGATCATGTGTAACCTGCTCCTTACCACATAACAATACATTAGATGTAAACATCACAGACACATGATCATGTGTAACCTGCTCCTTACCACATAACATTACATAGGATGTAAACATCACAGACACATGATCATGTGTAACCTGCTCCTTACCACATAACAATACATAGGATGTAAACATCACAGACACATGATCATGTGTAACCTGCTCCTTACCACATAACAATACATAGGATGTAAACATCACAGAAACATGATCATGTGTAACCTGCTCCTTACCACATAACAATACATAGGATGTAAACATCACAGACACATGATCATGTGTAACCTGCTCCTTACCACATAACATTACATAGGATGTAAACATCACAGACACATGATCATCTGTAACCTGCTCCTTACCACATAACATTACATAGGATGTAAACATCACAGACACATAATCATGTGTAACCTGCTCCTTACCACATAACATTACATAGGATGTAAACATCACAGACACATGATCATGTGTAACTTTCATCTGCAGTGGTAATACTAGGAAGAGTTTCAGTTTAACTAAATAACAATTTGACGTTTTCAACAGCTGTGTACATCACAAGAAGGATTATTTAAACAGGAAGTATATGGTTCATTGCTATATATAGGCCACTGCTGTACTCGCAGCTATTATTTCAATGCTATTTAAGTTGTTACATTTTAAGATTATTATGAAAGTAATTCTGGCAAATTGCCAAACAGAAATTGGTATGAAAACGGAAATGTAATTGTTTTTAAACCTTTATCTCCAGATATATATATGATGACATAATACAGGTTAAATCATCTGAAATACATGTCCATTACTGAGTAAAATTAATATCATGTGAATATCAGTTGCAGACAGTAACACACAACATATTATTTGCTAAATTGTGTTGGAAATAATGGGAAACATTGTTGTGATTCGAGGTGGATTAGAATCTGTCACTAAATGTATGTTAAAATGTCATGCCCAGTTTTGTAGTTATCACTTGTTAACATACATTGTACGAGGGCTGTTCATTTAATACCTGGACAACCGCTATATCTTAAAAAAGTTATGGGTGCAAAACGACTGAAATAAAAGTATATCAGTTATGTATTCACATATAAAATTTCAACATGATCCGACCAAGGGTTCGCAAATTATAAAAAATAACATTTGAACGTATACATGTAATAAGGGTCAGCCCAGGTCGACGTCGAAATATTATGACGGTACTCCACTCAAAACGTCACTCTTTTTCGAAGTATTGGAAGTGAAACCACAGTTTATCATAAGAAGCAATAGTTCTCAGTTAGTTATTCTATGAGTCCAACAATTATTACACTAACAGCAATTTTTGGACTTCTGTTGTTCGGCTGCCCGAGGCTGGCCAGGTCTCTCGGATCATCGTATGTTGATTCTCTGCCACCATGAAAACGTTTATACCTTGTATTAGGAAAAGATCTGCACCCTGCTCCTTTTTGGCTCCCCCCTGCTGCCCCTCTGGGTTGGTCAACATAAAAATACTTAATATCGTTGAAATTCATTTTTGTTTGCAAATATTCAATGACAAATGAATAGACTACTTAAAAACCTTTATTACAAGCATAAGACTAATTAATACTCTTGATTTTGTAAATTATTAGAGAATGTCAACATTTTATGATCGCCCGTTGTCCGTCGTGCGTGTGTGCGTGCGTACGTGTGTGCGTGCGTCGTCAACTTTTCATTCAAACAACATCTCCTAAACCGCTTGGCAGATTTTCACCAAACTTCACAGGAATGATCCTTGGGTGAACCTCTTTCATTAGTTGTTCAAATCTTTCCGGTCCACTACATATGTAGGTCACCAGAGCTAAAAATAGATTTTAAAAGTGTAAACTTAAAAAGTCTCTGAAACCACAAGGCCCAGAGGTTTCATATTTGGTATGTAACATCCTATAGTGGTCCTCTACAAAGATTGTTCAAATTATGCCCCAGGGGTCAAAACGGGCGACGCCCTGGGGTTCACATGGTTTATATGGAATATATAGCAAAATGACTAAAAATCTTCTTCACTGAAACCACAAGGCCCAGAGGTTTCATATTTGGTATGTAACATCCTATAGTAGTCCTTTACAAAGATTGTTTAAATTATGCCCATGGGGTCAGAACTGGCCACTCCCTTGGGGTCACATGGTATATATAGAACATATAGCAAATTAATTTTAAAATCTTCTCCTCTGAAATCGCAAGGCCCCGAGGTTTCATATCTGGTATGTAACATCCTCTAGTGGTCCTTTACAAAGTTTGTTCAAATTATACCCTCGGAGTCAAAACGGGCCACGCCCCGGGGGTCACATGGTTTATATAGAATATATAGCAAAATGACTTGAAAAATCTCCTCTGAAACCACAAGGCCCAGAGGTTTCATATTTGGTATGTAACAATGTATAGTGGTCCTCTACAAAGATTGTTCAAATTATGCCCCTGGGGTCAAAGCTGGCCATGCCCCGGGGGTCATATGGTTTATATAGCATATATAGCAAAATGACTTTAAAAATCTTCCCCTCTGAAACCACAAGGCCTAGAGGTTTCATATTTGGTATGTAACATCCTATAGTGGTCCTCTACAAAGATTGTTCAAATTGTGCCCCTGGGGTCAAAACTGGCCACGCCCCGGGGGTCACATAGTTTATATAAACTTAAATAGCAAAATGTCTTCAAAAATCTTCTCTGAAACCGCAAGGCCCAGAGGTTTCATATTTGTTATGTAGCATCCTATTGTGGTTCTCTACAAATATTGTTCAAATGATGCCCCTGGGGTTAAAACTGGCCACGCCCCAGGGGTCACATGATTTATTAGAGTTACATAGCAAAATGACTTTTAAAATCTTCTCCTCAGAAACCACAAGGCCCAGAGGTTTCTTATTTGGTATGTAACATCATATAGTAGTCCTCTACAAAGATTGTTCAAATTATGCCCGTGGGGTCAAATGTGGTCACGCCTCGGGGGTCACATGGTTTATATCAACTTTAATAGCACAATGTCTCTAAAAATCATCTCCTCTGAAACTGCAAGGCCCAGAGGTTTCGTATTTGGTATGTAACATCCTCAAGTGGTCCTCTACAAAGATTGTTCAAATTATGCCCCATTGGTCAACACTGACCACACTTTAGGGGTCACATGGTTTATATAGACTTAAATAGCAAAATGACTTTAAAATTTCTTTTCCTCGGAAACCGCAAGGCTTAGAGGTTTCATATTTGGTATGTAACATCCGTATAGTGGTCCTCTACAAATATTGTTCAAATTATGCCTCTGGGGTCAAATCTGGTCCCGCCCCGGGGGTCACATGTTTTATATAGACTCAAATAGCAAAATGACTTTTAAAATCTTCTCCTCTGAAACGGCAAGGCCCACAGCTTTCCTATATTTGGTACGTAACATTGCATAGTGGTCCTCTCCAAAGATTGTTCAAATTATGCCCTCTTGTTAGCAGCACCCTGTACCTTTTGTGATCCTAGGTCTTTCCCTAATGTATAAACATTTTTTCACTTAAGCGCGGATTCCCGTTGTTTTTTTTCGATTCTTTCAGAATCCATGGCAAAAAACACAAACGAGAACTTGGAGTTTGACACTAAACATTATGCAAGTGCAATAGCGATGTGTTAAAAACGTCAATATTTTGCTTTTAATGACGTCAATATATATTTTGACTAAAAAATGGCGTGGGCCGTGTAGGCCGTCGATGGGTTGCGATAGTAACCATAATTTCTGATCTGTTGCGTGGATACTTTCCAGCTTTTGTCAATCAATAAATTAAAAAAGTAAGACGTTTCATACAAAGTTGTTTTACAATTCAAATACTTATTCCAAAGTTATAGCGGTCATCCGGGTATTAAATTAACAGCCCTCGTACATGTACAAATACTTATAAGTCACTAGCATTACATTTTCTAATGAAGCTGCAGCTGTCAGCTCCGTTTGAACATTCATAACTGCCAGAAACCTGTATGGTCTTCATGCTTATTGAGTACTGTGGATGGAAACAACAGCAGTAATGCATGGACAATTATTAGTGATGTTGAGAACCATTTAATGTTGTGTACTTGTAGCATTGTTGTCTCATCAATCATCGCGGGTGGAGAAGCTGATTTTTGACCTGAAGCATGCGGAGGAGAGGCTGGGGCAGCTGAAAGGGGAGGTCACCAACTTGGAACGGCAATCCATTGAACGCAAACGGCAAAAATCAAATGTGTTTCCTTCGGTATGCGTTTTCACTCACATATATTGTAAGAACTCAATAATAAAATCCCCTTGACTTTGACTTTAATAAAAGATACCTTAATGCTAAGACCCAACAACCGCTATATGTAGATGCAATTGACTTTAATTGTACGTATATATTAAATGTGCCACTATGATTTTTTAAAGTGATATACAGGTTCATGCTTCTATTAAATTCATTTGTCAGTGTTAAGAATACATTTCTGGCAAAATAATTCCTAAATCCAGTAGGATGAACAGTTTTGTCCCAACAATTTGTAAATGCAAGGTAGGTCCTTGTTAGAGTGGTATGTATAGAATGTGTTTGGTTTGCTTTGCAGTCTGTAGACTTAGCCAGGCTAAGAAGTGATAATCTGCATCTACAGACTGACATTCAAGTGATGACTAGAGAAATAGACCTCTTCAACAACGGACAAAGTATATTTTATTGGTTTCTCAAGTTTTAATTTCTTTTAGTACAGTTTGCATAAATAAATGAAAACATGGTCCATTTTGTCCGTTGGACATAAGTTGGGATCAGGCTAGAAGCAATTTACACCAAACCTGATTCATTTTGCACTTCTAGACCATGGATGCAAAAATGTGTTGTGATGGCACAAAAGCTATTATGACAGTTTTTGGCAATGTTATCAATAGTATGTAATACTATAAGTCTCTGGTTCATGTACTAAAAGCATGTTAACACTGTATATGCTTGCACCTTGATAACTTTAAGGAAACCTATCTGTACTTATATAGGTCTGACATGTTTGTTGAAAAAACTGCTAATGATTTAATATAATGTGTAGATGTTGCTCAAGCAGACAATGTAAACACGATATAAATGCAGGTAGTCATTATGATTTCATAGTAATACTTGTGCATAGACCTTTAGTTATAATCCATTTACAGACAAACATCTCTATGTTAAATAGGAAATATAACTATGTGTACCATTTACAGACAAACATCTCTACGTTAAATAGGAAATATACCTACGTGTACCATTTACAGACAAACATCTCTATGTTAAATAGGAAATATACCTACGTGTACCATTTACAGACTAAATAGGAAATATACCTACGTGTACCATTTACAGACAAACATCTCTATGTTAAATAGGAAATATACCTACGTGTACTTTGACACCGCCAGGGTGGCCACTGACTCTGGAAAACAGGGGAAAAGTGTGAAAACAATTATCTGCAGGGAAAAATCAGGGAATTTTTTAATTTGGCATAATTCAGGGGAAATTCAGGGAATTTGACCAAAGTGTTAGAACAAATCCAAAATGAGGTAGTGAAATCTAGAATTTAATAAATATTTCAACAATAAACCAATGCAATTATCATGCTTGTTTAGAATAAGAAGTTAACAATAGTAAAATGGCTAAAAATGGAAAATTGTGTTCATATTTTTATGTATGCTATCACCACTTTGCACTAATTTTACCAGTAATTTGACAATAAATGTCATGGAAAATCAAATTCCATTAAGGGAAAAATCGGAAACGTCAGGGAATTTTATTTCGGAATTTCATTGGCCACCCTGACCGCTCTTGCTGTTTCTTTCAGCCCCCTTGGGTGTGCTAGATCCCTTAGAACAACAGAACTTCTACAAGAACATGAACACGGGTCAGCGAGGCTCCATATACGCCAGTGCCGCCACCACCAGTGTCCCCAGCGTGCACGTATCCACAGTGACCACCTCTGTGAACTCTGTTGTGACTCCATCAAGACCTGCGCCTGAAATCCCCCCTCAGCTGCCCCCTAGGGACCCTCCACGAGCTCATGATTGTAAGTGCTTTTTGTATTATAAAGGGGCATATCAATGATATTTCACATTCATATAGGTACATATTAAAACGAGACAAGTTCTGATTATTTCTTGGGTATATTTTTCTATTTTTGACAATATATTGATGGAATCTTTAAGAAAAAAGTATATACAAAGACAAACAATAATTTTGGGAGACATGGTTCCAGTAGGATTCGAACTCAGTCTGAGAAGTCGCGCTCTTCAAGTAAACTCACTCTAAGCAAAGTCTCTCAATTGTGCACATGTGCCTCATGTACATTTCATTCATATTGATTTTACTACTACACATTTTTGCGTACCCGCGAAAGTGTCAACGGTGACCACTGTTAATATAATAAAATAATGTATGTTTGCCAAATGTTTATAGAAACAAAACCATTGAATTCATTAATACTTCAATATTTATTATTTGTAAATGAACTTTATTTTTGCAAATGTTATTGTTGACCTACCGTCGATACGCCCCTGCAAGTTATACAAATGGATATTAAGTTGGACATGAGGAAACCACTTTGCCAATAGTCTTCTGTCCATGTCATTTTGCAGGGAGATTAATGTGTGAACAAAAGGGAAATTGATTGTAACATAAGCCAAACAATTTATATATACTGATTTATACTGATTGGCCCCATACATGTTAAAGATATAAAATGATGTATTGTAAATTATTGATGTTTAAATTTTGTGTCAAAAAGTCAACGTTTTACATAAAAAAGCCTTCTCTAATTTGAGTCTTCAGCATCATTTACAAACAAACAAATAGTGTAAAAATAAAATCTGTGAATGTTTTGATGGAAATGTGTGCATGTTGCATGTATGTACACATATAAATATGTGAAGACGTTTATCTTACAGTGCCTCCTCCCCTCCCTCCCCGTCTTTCAGTAGTGCCTCCCAGTCCCCAGGCACAGAGTGCGGTGAACTCCGGAGACTCGGACGCGGACGGAGAGCAGTGGAGTTGCTCCGCTTGCACCTTCCTCAACTACCCGGCGCTCAACAAGTGTGAGGTGTGCGAGATGCCGAGGATGTCGCCGCTGGTCAGCCCTCGCGGGGAAGGTAGACTGGATGTGGGCCCCTCACATGTTCATACTGACCAGTGTTACTGTCACCACTAACACTGACTGCCTTCCAGTGTGCTGGGCTTTTAGTACTCGTATTCATGTGTTGACAATGAAAGAAGTTAATTGAAACAATTAAAAACTAAACGTTATCACTTTCTAATGAAGATACAATACAAATCTTTCAAGAACGATGATTTTTTTATGCTTTAAAAAAGATGTTGGGTTTCTTTATTGTTTCTTGCCATTTGACACAATAAGGCAAAAAATGTCTACATGCAAATTCATGTGTAAATGATATTATGAACATATGAAAAATAGTTTCAGATTGGTTTTCTCATTGTCGACGCCCACATCATTTTTTTGTTACCATTTTAGAAATTGCTCATTGTTCAAGTGAAATCATACTATTTTTAAAGACCATGTGGCATTATTGTGTCAGACCATTTTATGTGTAAAAAATTGTGCAGAACTTATTCATACAGTATACATGATTTATTGGTAAAAGCAATTTACTAGTTCATTATTGTTACAAAAACTATCTTTATGTTTTCAGTATTTAACTTGGCCTTAAATAACATTTGATGCATATAACATTTTCCACTTATACATTTTTAATTGTAATAATCATAACTGCTGACAAACAGAAACAAGTAAAATATATGTTTTTAGATAACTGTGTATAGTATTTTTGTACTTGCCTTTATACAACATTTGGAATGGCTATTTTCCTTTTTATTTAGCATACTTCAGTTTGATTGCTTTAATCCATGTTCCATGTTGGAAATAGAGGCCTAAGAGCTACTGTTAACTGATGTTGGATGTTGTGGTTGCTGTCTACAAATACTAGTGTTTACTTTAGCAAATTTCTGTATATTGAAAATAGGGCATTGTTACATTTATTGCAGCAGTAGAATATTTTCTTAAAACAATAGGTGGTGAATGCAATAACATTTGTTACATGGTCAGGGAGTCTAGCTGATGAAGACTTGTGGTAGTTTCCCCATGGTGCCTCTGCTACCTGTTTGATGTGCGGTGTATTCATCTGTTGACCATGGCTGGCACTTGTAGTCAAATGCTCTCATTTACCGGAGCCATGCATTTCTTGTTCCTGTTTCCTAGTGTGTGTTTTTACAGACAACATAATTTCTTGATAAAATCTTGTTTTCAGGTTTTTCAGGTATTCATCCAGTTTTACCAGTACAGTTGTTAATCTAAATTGGAATCAAATATTTATAATATTTGAACACTCATATATTTTATGTGCTATCAAAAGATGTTTTGATTAACTATATAATTTTACAGACATTTGCAGCAGGCATTCATTGTAACTAAGTATCAGGCATACAGAATTAGTTCTGTAATGTTATATCATTACCTGCATTCTGTTTCACCCATTTCCGTTTATTAGTCTTTGAAACAAACTTTACCATTTGCATTGTAACAGTATATAATATTTGTTGTGAATTATTGGCAAATACATTTTCTGTTTTAAGTAGATATTTTTGATCGCCAACCAATCATAAATGGTTTTGTGTTGACTATTATGTATTGTAATTACACTTCAAATACTGTGCTACTTGTTGTATTAAGAGAAATATGGATTTTTTCTTTATTTAAAAACAAACTTTAATAGTTTCATTCACTTTTTGTGTTCATGCACTTCTGCTTACAATGTGTCACATTTTCAGGTAATGGTAAGTACTGCTTTATGGTCAGTACCTGTTTTAATTTCTTATATTTATGTTTGCTTTGAAAATGCTTGCAGGCAAGCAGTTAATTTCAAAACCCATTCTGTTGTACATTTTTGTTGTTATTTGGTGTAATGCATGCGTTTCTGTTTCGTTGTAGATGTCCCTGACTCGTACTCTGCACCAGTCGCAAACCCGTCTGCCACATGATCTAATGGAGGAGTCTCATTAGATGACATGCTAAGGTCTTGTTTTAAGCTCCATTTTGGAGAGCAGTCTTTCATTCCTCCTTTTGGAGAGCGAGTCTTGGTCAAGCGATGTTTTCACAAGCTTTATGTATAACGTGATATCATCACCATCTAAACACAGGGTTATTGGTCAATGACAGCAGCTGATTTCTTGGTATGGATTATTTTTGTACCACAAATACTAATTGGAAATCTGTAATGTCTGTGCTAAGTATGTTCATTCTATGTAACAAAAAATGAACAATTACATGTTTTAACTTTAGTAAATGATTTGGCATGTCATAATACAAAAGTCATGCTCTGTATTCTTCAGACCTTTTTTTTATTAAAATTAATAAGCACTATGTTTGGAAGAGCAATGCTGTGTCACTTATATGTCTTTAATAGAATTGATCATATGTTGATATGCTGGCACTAGAATGAGATGCCACTTTGTTAAGAAGTTGTTGAATTAAAAGCAGTTACAATTTGGCTGTGCCAATTTCCATTTTTGTATACATTTTTATTGGCACTTTAAAAGGAATAAGTAAGAAGCATAATGCTGGCCTGTTTATAAAGCTCTTCCGCCAGAGAATAGTCTTTAGGATAAAAAATACATTACATGTAGATTTAAACTATACTTTGTGACAAGAATTATAAAAAAAGTAATAACAATGAAATAATGATCTGGAGTTTAAAACTTGTATGTACTGATAAACTGTATTGAAAAACTATGTTCATGAAATGATAAGGAATTACAGAATATCCAACAAGTTTGTCATGTTTCCTCAACCCTTGGTGGTGGTGAAGTGCCCTGTATGTGAACCTGGGTGTGGACACCTGGCTAAACTGGAACCTACTACTTGTGATAATGCTACTCGGTTAACACCTCTGAAAACATGGTAACTTTTATCTGGAAAAAAAAAGTATTTGAGGTGTGCCCAGGGAAAACTGGGCTTAATGCATGTGCATAGTGTCGTCCCAGATTAACTTGTGCAGTCCGCACAATCTAATCCGGGGAAGTCACTTTCCGACTACAGTGGATTTATTTTTAGAAGAGACTTCCTTGAAACAGAAAATACCATAATAGCAGAAAATGTCATCACGGATTAGCCTGTGCGTACTGCAGAGGCGAATCCAGGATGACACTACGCACATGCATTAAGCCCAGTTTTCCAATGGCACACGTCATTTCTCTATATTTGCATGTCTGTAAAATGCACGCAAGATTTTGTATTTTTTGTGCTCACAAAATGTTAATCACATTTTATGTTGACGGTGATATTGTTACACTAGTAATCTGGGGGTGTGATTTGGTTTTTACCTCGGAGCTACCGATAAGTCGTGAAGATGTATTTAACAATAGTGAATAGTTACCTATGCATTTTATGTAATATTTTTGTGTTGACCAATCCGCAAAGCTGGACACCTAAATGTGCCAGATCATTTAGAACTATTTCTGTGTTAAATGTCATAATAAGTAAGTAATACTTAATCATTTATTTTAATTGTGTGTGATTGAACACGAAATATCCGAATGCAGGATTAATGTTAACAATTCTGTACACCAGGTTAATTCTACACTAATAATTGGCAGAGTTCATGTGACTTGCCCATTGCTCTGAGATGTAGTCATTTTGATATTACATATTAGTATTTATTGATAGGTTTTATCTTCCTTGCTTTTAGAAATTCCCTGTTAAATTTACATTTCTTATGGATGAGTTAGTTTTATCTAGATTAAAACTTCGTTTACTGGTAAATTAAAATGCCAACAGCTGACTAAAAGATCAATGTTTTATGATACTTGATGGCTTTATCTTAATAACTGTTGTTCTCTAAGTAAATGGCCATTAAATATTTTATTATTTTAATTACCAGCAAATTGTTTTACTCCATTTGGTTTTGTCTGTAAGTGTATACATGTAGTTATCTTACACTTAACAAGCAATAAAATAAATATGCCTGTTAGTCCATTTTATATATTTTTAATGGTGTTGTTTTTGTTTGTTAAATACCCTAATATTATGATATAATATTTTTGTAAAATGTGATGTTAAACAGTTTATAATTGAGAGAAAAACAGTTGACTTTACTTATATATAGGTGTTCTCAGTCAATGATCATGCTGCCATTGTATGCATTTTTGATTTTGAGTGTTTGTATAACACCCATGACCGGGATGGGACCAAATATTTTTGAATAATCAGTTATATTTCATAAATAAATGTAAATTGACAAGTTATTTTAAAGTTCTATTATGCAATTTTATAAGCATGTTGGACATCATATATGGGATGAATTCCAATTGTATTTCAATAGTGTCCAATTAACCAATTGTTTGTTTGGATAATAAGATTGTGTTTTTACTCCTCAAAGTTGGACATATTCAGGCATGTTATGATCTGTTTGGTTGTGAAACTAACCATAAATGTGGAGTGCAATTTCACTTTTCTTATAGACAAAAAACGTTTAAGCATTTTGAAAGTTGATGTTTTTCTTTAATTAATGAGCGCATTGTATAAATTGTCTGTTTCCTCACTTTTAAAAGTATAATGTCACGTTTCTCACTACCCGAAGCTTATTAAAAAGTTTAAGAAGGAACAAAGACTACTTATTCTTGAATATATCTGAACTAAGGTGTTAATGTTTCAATGTACTACATTGTATTTAGATGTTCAATAACAACAAGAGTGTAAATCTTGTTCTGTATTTGGTCTCATCCCATCTTACTAAGTAAATAGTATTTTATACAGTACAATATATTTTGTAAAACTCTGCTGTTGGATACCGTTGTCCGTCCTCTTGTTAACAGATAGGTTCCTGATTTCCATGAATCAGTTTGTTATCTTTGTTGAACACATTCATAGTTGTAGTCTTAGTAAATGTAGGACTTCACGACTGCCACATACAATTGTGCAGCGTGTATATGGAGACAGTTATTAAACTCATGAGCAAACCATGATGTGTACCGGTAGTCATAAAATGTTAAGCATTCTTAATACGTTCATAATTGTTAACATTGTTTTAAATAATAAATTATTGTTTGTTAATGTATAGTTTATTTTATGTATATTGCAAGCACTGTTTTATTTTCATATATTGTTGTCAACGTAATGACTGTTGATATGTAAATGTATAGAGGTCTTATCCATCCTCCCAGAGGGGAAAAGTATTATTTCTTCTTTGAAGAATTTCATCTATTGTTACTGAATGCTGCAGAGTGCATATCTTAACCAGTTGCTAGTGTATTGGGTGTGAGATTACAAGTGTTCAGATTTAATCAGAATATTCTTGGTGTTCTGTGTACATGCACATCTTGCAGCTGTATGTGTAATATTGACCTTACGACACCATTGCCAGTTTCAAAATCCAATTTACCAATATGGTCTAAATCGTAAACAACTCACTTAACGTGAGATAAGTTTGCAGATTAGTACATCAAATGACATTGGTTACAATACATGATTGTAAATGACAAACATCAGATGGTGTTAGTTACTGTTTGTCCACTATCATGAAGCGCCTGCTCGTTCAAATCCGGCAAGTGTAACTGCTTGTGAATGTGTAGACTAGCTTGATGTGTGAGGAAATGTGCATATTGCCATATTAGTGTACATACTACTTGTTTTCCCTGCAAACTGTACAGAATTTTGTTATATCAATAAAATTAAAATATCAGAGAATAAAATTCTATAATACGTTGTTCGAGTAGTTTCTTTAGAGTTTCACACTAGTTATACCTGCATCAGCTACGTCATGTATTATTGTACACATTATATAAACGTTAATTGAATAAGCGTGGTACTGCATCTAGTTCTTCATTGGTCTTGAAGCTATACCGCTAAAGCTGTTTTTGAAAGAGCGCATTGAAGGATCATGTGGTTGGTTTCACCTCCAAAATACTGGTAATACAATGATGTTGATAGTTACTCTTTAAATGTTGTGATCATCCAAGGGTTGTGACTGTGGTCGTGCATTACACTTCAAGAACACTTAAACTGCGCTGTCTGTTTTATCCACGAAACGATGCAATTATGTATGTTTTATTCATTGCATTGTTAACTATTATGAGTCAGCTTCGCGAAGTAACTGTTGCTAAAAATAGAAAAGAATAACCGACAAATATGGTGTCATTATGGCTCCTAAAATAATAACTGTTTGTGGTTTTATGGGGGCAATTTACTCCATAGTCGTAATAAATGCAACGCACTGTTGTATTCAGAGATTTATACGTGTAACAGGAAAAGTTTAGCGAAGGAAATATGTAGCCAAGTTTTCCAACAAATTAATTTTATGTACTTGAGACTTGCACAATGTCTATATCATTTTTTAGCTACAACGATGACGATTCTCTTCAAACTGCATACTAGTAAGAGGTGTCTAATTATTTTATTACATTAACAAATCTGATTAAGGCTATTCACAGCTTGACACAGTATTGTGTAAATTGTTGAATTCTGTTATCCCAAATGGAACAACAATATAACACAAATCGACTCGGGTGATTTGAAAACTCCTGCATTTTACCACATAATCTTAGAATTGTCTTACACTCCGATGTCACCGAAACTTCATCTCAACCCATTTCAAAGAGTACTTGGGGCCGTTCCACGCATCCCAAACTATGCCCCGGTATGCCTCAAACGTCTCTGTCTTGTATTCGCCGTTCAGGTGACACCTGAGACATTCGTCGAACCACCACGCCCCCTGCCAGTAATGTGCACAGCTGCCACTGGAGCTATCGTTGTCCCGATCCTTGGTGCTAAAACCGTGGTCATTGTGATACTTCAGCGAATTACCGGCTGTACCGCTGAAACCACCAATCCGAATAGCGTAGCTGTACAATTCTGGAAGTATTTGGAAAAATGAATATTTTGCAAAGGCTTTGTTGCCGTCGAAGTCTTCCATGTCAACACGGAGCTCATGGGGCCGATTTCGTGTTAACTGGTATAGATGCTCATTTCCAAGCCAGAACTCGCCGGTTACGTTGCCAAAGCCCCTCTTGTAAGCCTCCCAGTCACGGAAGAAGTTGACCGAGCCGTCCATACGCCGCTGCATTACCGTCCATCCACCGCCATCGGTTTTCGCGTCGCAGTACACTGGCAGAGTTGTCATGTTGGGATAGTTCACCACTGCGGTTATTACGCCACTTTGCGACGCA
Source organism: Congeria kusceri (assembly GCA_027627225.1). Taxonomy (NCBI): domain Eukaryota; kingdom Metazoa; phylum Mollusca; class Bivalvia; order Myida; family Dreissenidae; genus Congeria; species Congeria kusceri. The sequence continues at coordinate 56,762,891 of CM051024.1, read as the reverse complement.
TTCCTGCAAGGAGTAGGATTTTCTTCTTCCGTGTTTGATTCAGTCACATCTGTTTGAGTTATTGTCTTTTCGCAATTACTGGCATTTATTGCCTGTAACTGACGCACCCTGTTAACTAGTTTTGCATTCGTTATTTCACACACTTCTACTTGTTCTTTGTAATTCTGTCTAACTGCATACATTTCTCTTTCTATAAGACTGAGCGTTTCCCAAATAACTTTCTGTTCATCATTTATAGCTAAATCCGCACTAGTTTTGTTTGAAACAACGTCTAATTTGTTGATAAACTCCTTCGTAATAGAATCCTGCGCAAAATGAGAATTTACAACTTCTATTAATTTAGTCATCCGATCAGCAAGTTGTTCTATTACTTCGTTGTTTCTAATCCTGTATAGCTGCAAAGTCTTGTCTTGCTCAACGAGGTGGTTTTTCACGTCATCCACTTTGAATTCGAGCTCATCTATTCTTTGCCCGATGCCCATCAACTGCTTTCTTACTTGGTTTCCTTTTCCACTGTGTACACCTTTTACAGTGGTGAAAACTAGCAACAAAACCGCCCAACACAGTAACAAATGCATAGTCAAAGGATAGTTAAACAAAAAGTGTTTTGGAAATGTACACGTATTTAAAATTTGATAAATCTACCATCACTGAAGCGAACTTCTTGCATCTTCATGCATGCATATTTAGTGCCCCTTACAATTAAGAATCTATTATATGTACACACCGGAAAGTCCCCATTACGAACAATTGAAACCCAAGCAATTCTGTTAAGCACTACAAGTAGAAATATATTTCAACCCAAGCCAATTTGCGTATATAAAACTCGTAAAAACGTTTCCACTTAATTTTAATATGGTTAAGGTTTATTGCATGCGAGATGATCAATTTTAGAGTAAGTCCTCGAGAGAGGTTGGACTTAATGGACGATTTATAAATTTTTCAATAAGTACATATATAATGATTATTATAAATGCATATTGTTTCTCTTTGAAAGGGTACGTGCTAATATACTAATTATATTATACATTTCATGCACCATGTCAGTATATTTAAACTGATTGCGCACCCGTGGAACAATTTGTGTAACATTTTGAAATGGATCTTTTTTTCCATATTTGCATCAAGACATTAAAACAAATCGAACAATAAAATATATTGAAATGACTGGAAGTTGTTCACACATACAACATATATATATATGCAATCTGAGCTAATGCAGTGCGTATTATACGCCACACATTATGCAGATTGTTACAAAACGTCCAAAATTCAAGTCAAGTCAATATTTGTTTATTGCCGGCACATATGAATAACAAGTATCAACATAAGCTATATATAGCTTTTTACCGACTTATTCACGTATTTGTCACTTAGTGCATTGTAACCTGGTTCAGTAGGGAGCTGACTTATTGGTATTTTGGTATAAGAGTTGTTTCCCTTATTGCCTGTTTTGTCAGGGATTAGAGTGACTTACAATTAAGTTCAATAATATGTTTACGTTATATGTCATAGTTTACTTTTAAGTAAGATAAAGAAATGGCCGAATACATACCTACTGATATTCAAAACACGGCCAAGATGCTTCGCGACGAATATGAACGTCGAGAGCAACAACAGAAAAGACACTATTTCCTATTCAGTCAACTGCAGGATATGGCCAGAGAATTGCCAGTGTATGCTTCTTAATGTTTTTGTTTAGAGAAAATCATATTGCTATGTAACTTTTATCTCTGCTTTTCATATTCCCATAACAGCGTATATCTCATGCTTTATTAGTAATATTGAATAAGCATAACTATTTTACTTCAAAATTAAACAAGTGTGTGAAAAACTTTCTATGCCTAAATTCAAAGCATTTAATGATGACATTATATTTAAGTATTAAGTAAACACAATTCCAATTGATAAAACATTTTCAGCATTTACAAATACATCAAATTTTATTGCTCTGTTTAATGTAACATTTTGTTATTTCTGATCTAACTTGTGTGTGAAGAAATTTAATTTAATTTAATTATTAGTAAGTGAAATAATTGATAGTAATGTTTGTTAACTTAATAGCAAATACCAACAGCGACTTCCATATGATTTGTTGTCCGGACTAGCCAACTCGCTGCTTGATGGCACTGTGTTCCAAATTGTTCTTGGTTTGAAAGAGGTTCAGGAATGGGAAGAGAAGACCATGCAGCAGCAGCGAACCAAACTCATCAGTGATCATAAAAGTTAATTTTTATACTTATTTTTAAGTGCCCAGAAACCACCAAAAATGTACAAAGCTATTGATTTTTTGACAGCAAGTTTTTTATGCCCCTATTTTCAGAGGGGGGCATATAGATTTGTCCTTGACCATCCGTCTGTCCTGTCCGTCAGTTGGATTTTTGTGTCGCACATAACTTAACAACTATAGCTGCTAGAGAGATCAAACTTTATAAACATATTCATCAGCATCAGGACTTGTGGACCTGGTATTTTGGTGCTTTTTTTTCCGACATCAGCAGAGTTATGGTCCTTTTTAATCAAAAAATGACATTTTTGGACTTTTGTCGCGTGTAACTCGAAAACTATAACTGCTAGAGTGATGAAACGTTATAAACATATTCATCATCATATGGGCTTATGCACCTTGGTATTTTGGTGCAGTTTTTTGTACATCAGCGGAGTTATGGCCCCTTTTTAATCAAAACAAATTTTTTTTGACTTGGTGTCGCGTGTAACTCAAAAACTATAACTGCTTGAGTGATGAAACTTTATAAACATGTTCATCAGCATGTAAACATGGGCATCTGGGTATTTTGTTGCAGTTTTTTTCCAACATCAGCTGAGTTTTGTGACAACCAGCGGAATGTGGGGGCATCCGTGTCCTACGGACACATGTCTAGTTTCTTCTATATTTAATTATGGGTAGGGTGAAATGAAGGATTTCATGGTGTAAATATCTGTCATCTAACATACCTGAGAAACTTGTAGTATTTGACAATTTAGAATGTTTTTAATAGTTATTGATGGCTAGTAACCTGTTCTAAGAATAAACTATACTCTTTAAATAATGAACTATTTTGATTAGTATAAAAATTTTACATGCATAATTTAGTTTGCTTCCATGTGGACAATCAGTTAATTCATATTTTTATTTCAATTTAAAATCACAATTATATTGTTGTGTCTTATGAAGCCAATATTATGTTTAGCCCAGAAACATGAGCTACAGAAGAAGCACAAGACCATGCTGCAGGACTGCCAGGCTCGACCTCACAACCTCACACTGACCAAGTCACAGATAGATCGCGAGATTGAGGTAAGCTGCAGAGTTCTCTTGCTAGTTTACAAGTGCTTCAGTGGCTGAAAATAACCTTTCCTTGATAACTGCTGCTATATTCTCTTGTTACCAAATGATAATCAAAATAAAATGAAACCCTCGGCTGTTGAATGGCAGAGTTTAATAATTGAGGTTGTAATGTCAGGTATGAAATATAAGCGGATATTTTGCACTAATCACACAATCTTTGTATATTTAATAGTATGTAATGTTTTCCTTTAAAATGACTGTCAGAAGTTATTCATCCATAAGTTGTGTTTCAGTAACCTTCAAGGTGTATTGCCACCAAATATTTATTACTGTTATATCAATATAATCAAAGTACTTTACTGTTTAAAACTAGACTACGCACAAACGTTGTGAAGAGGAGATCCGCAAGAAGGACCAGAAGATCATCATGGAGCTAGACCAGAAGGTGATGGACCAGCAGTCCACTCTGGAGAAGGCTGGCGTGCCTGGTTTCTACGTCACCAACAAGCCCCTGGACATCCGCATGCAGATGTACCTCCTCGACTTCATAGTGAGGCTCTCCAGGCTGGAGATACCGTCTTGATGGAAATGTTATGTTTAGATCGGTTGTGTATTGTGAACTGCTTGATTTACTGGAAGGCTGTGTAGCATCATCAAACATGACTTTTGGGAGTTGTGTGATGTGGTTATGTGAACATATTTATGTGTTAGCTGATAAGTTGAGCAGAATTGTCATTGGAGCCAATCTTTTAGAGAAGTTTTTCTTTGATGAAACAAGATTTTTAAAATGTATCAATTTAAGCATTGTATAAGTGGTCTATCGAAAAAGAAATCAGATCATACCAAAACTATGATTTTAGGTTAATAATCAGATGGCACATTTATTGCATGTTGTTTAATATAAGCATTGACTTGGAGACAGTTAAATTTAAATAAAATAGTTTCCATACAGTTTGCTGATTACTGAATGTCTGTATATGTCTGTGTGATATTGTTGTTGTTTATTAAATTATTTATAGTACCCTATCCAACTAATTTGTAGTTTGAAATATATGCTTTAGTGTTCATAGTGTGGTTCAAGTGTAATTGAAGTATCCTTGAACCAATCCAATATTCCCACCATTAAAAACTAAACGATAACTTTTCTCTAGGTACAGACTTGGACTTAGACAGACCATTTTTAATAAATTATTTTGCTTTTTAAATGCACAAACCTGTTTACCATATTTCATTAAAAAGGCAATTACAGCTTGAAAAGTGACTAAAAGCTATTGTAAGCACCTTATTTCTCATACTGGGTAATGGATGCAGTTAATTAAGTTAGGACAAGAACACATTTATAAAGAGGAGATACTTTATTACAAACAGGTATCACAGTCTGAAAGAATGCACATTTGGATATACATAATCTGTGTTAATAGATTCAGCAGATGCTACGTAAAATCAATTCCTTAACAACATATATGATAACAAAAACACTATAATAAATAAATAAATGTATTACGCAGATTAAAATGTAATATAAAAATAAAAACATATTCTTTGTATATTACTAAATGGACTCACTACTTTTAAATAACAAATCCCTTTCTGGGTTCGGAAATTGTCATTTTCAAACATATAGGTCCCAACGGAGTAAGGCTATACAAACACACATACATACACATACATGTATATCGTAGAGCAATGAGTGATACCGCAAAAATGTCTTATGTACAACACATTGTGTTAAATGCAAGAAGATAAACGTAAATGCAAAGAGTTATATCCTAGAGAGTAATTGCGTACTGAGTAAAAATGAGACAAGTGAACCATAATAATCACTGTTTTAATGAGTAAAATTTTCTACGATAAATATTTCATCATGAACATGACTGACTTATGTAATAATTTCCAACTTATAAATTCATATAAGGGCTATAAAAGCACAATATTTGGCATATATTTAGGTAATAAGGTTATGATTTAATGTTATGCACATGTGTTTTGGCACTTTTCAGTATTTGGCATACATATGAGCTAAAATTAAATGGCCAGATACCAGCAATGTTGTCATGCTTCCACATATTTCAGAAACGAATATTCTTTATAACAAAATATTTGATTAACAATACATACAGTTGTACTACGTATATGCAAGAAATTCAACAGGACTTATGTGCAAACACACATAGATCTACATACATTGTATGTGCAGGTATACTTGATTTACATAAAAATTGTTGTCCACGATGTTTTAGACCGCAAGCAGCGTTTTCAGGAAGAGGTCATAGGATATTTTTCCGTCCATGTTGTGGTCGAACTCCGTGAGGATGTGGTAGAAGTCCTCGTTGCTCAACACGATGTTGCACTGCTTCAAGGCGAACCGGAAGTCGTGCACGGACAGGTAGCCCTTGTGGCCCTGGTCAAGCTTGCTGAACGCCCGCCGCAGCGTCCGGTGTTCCTTGAAGAGCTGAAATCACGAGGTCACGTGGTCAATTTAAGAACACTCACGGTGATCTCCCCTGGGTTAGCACAGAGTGAATCAGGGTGGAGATCGCTTGTCTGGGATACTTCCTTGCAAGGCAGAATGTACACAAAGCAGTGAAAACTAAATTTAATGAAGAGCCACAGCGAGGGTTGAGCGTAAAACTGTTGTGTCATCTGAACATTTCTATATCAGATACAATAGTTTCGCGCTAAACCCTCGACAATACAAATTACATGACAATAAAGTTGTTTGTAAATCTTATTTGAAATATTCTGATGTGAATAATCGACATACACTTAAAAATAAACACTGCTTCATTTACACTGGTTTGCAAAGTATTTACTAATTTGGATGTAATGGTTAGAACATATTATAGCGTCAGATTTTATGGTCGCTGTCATTGTTTATAGCGGGTTTTGATTCACTAATCTCATGTAGAAATTACATTAATGATATGTTCTCTAGTTTTTTCGTTCTCTTTAGAACTAGAAGAAACTTGTTTTAATCCTGTTATACGCGTTGTCAATAAAAACTTGTTTTAATCCTGTTATACGCGTTTTCAATACAAATAGCAGGTTAAGATAGCAGCCTCTGTATAAAAAAGGAAAATATATAAAAGGCTATAAGTTTCAATATTACATGTATACAGATTATATATTGTTAATTAATCTTTACATTTAAAGCAAAACATGCATGACTTCAATAAATAGGTTGGTGTGCAAAATACGGACGCATATATGTGTTCCGAAATTGTTCGATATGCTACAATACACAAGAATACATGTATTACCAATGTGTACGCATATCTAATATTAGTACTTCTACAGAGAGTAAAATGTAATGCAAAAATCATGTTATATTAGGCATTTTCACATGTTAATGTTACTATTATTATAATGTACTTAGACTACGTATTCTTTAAGCAGAAGTATTGAAATATAAGATTAATCTACAGAGTTATATTTTGCATTTCATACTAAAGTACCACCTTTTACCGTGTTATTTCTTGAGAAGAAAAAACGTAATACATAAATAACAATTATCATGTCCACTGTAAATAAAATAACAAGTTATAAACAACAGAAAAGTAAAACAAACAGCTACGGATGCAGACCCAGACTACGGACAAGTGCGTATAGTACAGTGGTATAACCTGCATGGCGAGGTAGGACTAGTACAGTGGTATAACCTGCATGGCAGGTAGGACTGTACGGACAAGTGCGTATAGTACAGTGGTATAACCTGCATGGCGAGGTAGGACTAGTACAGTGGTATAACCTGCATGGCGAGGTAGGACTGTACGGACAAGTGCGTATAGTACAGGGGTATAACCTGCATGGCGAGGTAGGACTAGTACAGTGGTATAACCTGCATGGCGAGGTAGGACTAGTACAGTGGTATAACCTGCATGGCGAGGTAGGACTAGTACAGTGGTATAACCTGCATGGCGAGGTAGGACTAGTACAGGGGTATAACCTGCATGGCGAGGTAGGACTAGTACAGTGGTATAACCTGCATGGCGAGGTAGGACTGTACGGACAAGTGCGTATAGTACAGTGGTATAACCTGCATGGCGAGGTAGGACTAGTACAGTGGTATAACCTGCATGGCGAGGTAGGACTGTACGGACAAGTGCGTATAGTACAGTGGTATAACCTGCATGGCGAGGTAGGACTAGTACAGTGGTATAACCTGCATGGCGAGGTAGGACTAGTACAGTGGTATAACCTGCATGGCGAGGTAGGACTAGTACAGTGGTATAACCTGCATGGCGAGGTGGGACTAGTACAGTGGTATAACCTGCATGGCGAGGCAGGACTAGTACAGTGGTATAACCTGCATGGCGAGGTAGGACTAGTACAGTGGTATAACCTGCATGGCGAGGTAGGACTAGTACAGTGGTATAACCTGCATGGCGAGGTAGGACTAGTACAGTGGTATAACCTGCATGGCGAGGTGGGACTAGTACAGTGGTATAACCTGCATAGCGAGGTGGGACTAGTACAGTGGTATAACCTGCATGGCGAGGTAGGACTGTACGGACAAGTGCGTATAGTACAGTGGTATAACCTGCATGGCGAGGTAGGACTAGTACAGTGGTATAACCTGCATGGCGAGGTAGGACTAGTACAGTGGTATAACCTGCATGGCGAGGTAGGACTAGTACAGTGGTATAACCTGCATGGCGAGGTAGGACTGTACGGACAAGTGCGTATAGTACAGGGGTATAACCTGCATGGCGAGGTAGGACTAGTACAGTGGTATAACCTGCATGGCGAGGTAGGACTAGTACAGTGGTATAACCTGCATGGCAGGTAGGACTGTACGGACAAGTGCGTATAGTACAGCGGTATAACCTGCATGGCGAGGTAGGACTGAGAATGCTGTCATCAAGAAAGCACTACCAACAACAAACGATTTATTCATTTGTATTTGAAACCTACGTACAAAGTCATCCACGTATGCAAGGTATACCACTGTTATAAACTGACAAATAAAACCAGCAGTACTTCAACTTACGAAAGACAACATACATTTGCTCTATCCAATAAGGATGTACTATTTTGCTATTGGACATTTGCAATTCTGTCTCTTATATAATAATTCTGGGACAACAAGCAGACACTACAAGAGCTGTCAGAGGACAGCGCGCTTGACTATATTCGAAGTATTTCAGTTGGTACATATTTTAGATAGTGGAAGGGGCATACATTTGTTAAAATACAAAACTTTTAAGTGAAGCCTTGTATAATTGATGCAATTGAACAATGATTTGAACACAGACGCGTTTTAGCGTTAGTATTTGTTTCATCTGTGATCTGAACACATCACATAATAGTACATCCTTTGGCTGTGGAGACAACAGAGAGCCTTGGCTAGGGGGGATGCATAATTCATGTCACCTTCTCACAGATCAGTTCTATACACTCCTGCACTGTCGGTCGCTTCAGTCTTCCGCGAATTTCCATCTTAGTTGTCGACAAGCAAATACAATAATTATGACAAAGTTTTCAAGATGCTTGATGACATCCCAACTTCCAAATTGCACAATGCAACTTCCTTTGTGGTATCTTTCAACTCTCTACATGGTAGAAATAACTTAGTTCCATGTCGTAGATTCTTACTTTTATCCTGCAACTGTCGGATTTGTTTTCCCAAACTTCCATTGTCAGGCGATGCAATATCTATAATATTCAAAGTTGTATCTTCCATGTAACTTTCCTGCTAATTTTGTCATTTAAATGGTGTGTCGAATCTTTCTTTCAAATGCTTGATATTTTATAAAATATTGATCATATGTCATCAATACTTCATGAATTAAGAAGCAAAACATGTATATTTGATGAATTTATACAATTGATTTACGAATTAATACGGAAAAATAGATAGAATTTAACATGTTAATTGTAAAATTATAAGCTGTACCGTCCTGCCAAAAATATTTCATAGATGGCATGATTTCCGTAATACTCGGCCATCTTCGTAACGAACATTTATTATATCGGTATAATTACCGAAATCCCCGTAATTACCGAAATCGTTTTTTTATGTTTATTAAATTTAAGTAGTAGTAACTATTGAATGTATTTTTAAAGCGATAAAAGTCACTTAAAATGCAAATTATGCATGTCTTGTATTTAATTAACGGTAAGATTGATCATATAAAGGGATTTCGGTAATAATGATCGCGATCATGTTAGTTCTTTCCCTTGTCTTCCGTTTGCAGTAATCCCTTTGGTATTTTGGTTTAAAGTAATATAACATGCATAAAGCATAAAATCAATTTTAGATGCAAATTTTTATGTAATAATTCATAATATATGTGCATACCTTTTATATGGTGTGATGCGGTGCATTAATTTATTAAAGGGATTTCGGTAATTACAAACGGATCAGACTTCTGTAAAATTATATAAGTCTTTAAACATTCACGGGTTTTCGGTCAGTCGTAACCAGTAATGACTGCAGTTGCGATTGAATAAAAGTAGATATACTTCCGGGTGCAAATCTGTATTTATACATCAATATATATATGTATAGCTTTGAATACTTAAACGGTTAAAAATGTTGTGTACGTTAATAAACATTGATTTCAGTAATTGCGAGGGGAGTTATCCGAAAACCCGCGAATGTTTAAAGACTTATATAATTTTACAGAAAAGTCTGATCCGTTTGTAATTACCGAAATCCCTTTAATAAATTAAAGGTGCCCCAACACATCACTTAGCACTGTAGAATCGGACTCCTCAGACGGGCCTCTGTGTTTAGGAAGTTTACTTTTCGCAATATCCGAATTGTCCGACTTACCGTCACTGTTATTTCTGTAAATTCGTTTATCCGTTTTGCCTTTTTCAATCATTTTAGAAATTTAAAAAAATTGAACACTTTTTAAAATCCACTGTAAATCAAAATTTTTACATCCGGCTAAAAAAGCTCGACTTCACCGCCATTCTGCTCTCGATAATGGTTAACATAACTTATTTTCAAACTATATGATTAAATAATGATCAGTAATATTTTATCAAGGCATAAGCGTTGAAAAAACGTAATATAAGGGTAAATATGTCCACAATATAATTATTAGTATATAAACTAGGCAAAGCTCAGCACATTAATTACAGAATCACCCGTAAGTAAGAATGATGCGACATATATACCGGTACATGCTTGGCTTGAAAAAACAAATTATCATTTCATTTAGATACTATACAATTAGCCATAACAAATATGTTAATAGACGAGATATGTGGGGATTTCGGTGAATTTCGGTAATTACGGCGACTTCGGTATCTCTACACACCCGCAATTTTACATCTAAGGGAAAGCACCGTGTATTGATTTCTGCCCGAAGAAAGGCGCCGCCTATAAAATATGTTTGGCAGGGCGGTCCTTGCTGAAATTTTTCAACTTACATTTCAAATTCTATCTCTCTTCCCGTTATTCTTTTTGACAGATTAGTATAAATCTTAAACTATAAGTATTTTTCTTCTAAAATGTTTAAAAAAAATTGACAAAAAATGCCTAGTGTTTTATATAAAACTAGACTTTGAAAAGATGGAACTAATGTCTTTACAGATGTGATATTGACTATGTAAATACAGTCGGGAGTAAGCAAGCAATGTACATGATGACTGTTTGTAGTAAACACTAAAGTAGTTTCAACTTACCAGAAGACACTTTGAATAAAAGAAAGAGTAGCTACTCGCTAGAAAGAAGCAACTGGAACCAAGAATATGTTGTTTTTTTTACAACGTAGAGAGTTGAAAGTTATCACAAGGAAAGATGCAATGTGTAATTTGAAAGTTTGGATGTCATCAAGCATGATCTATTTTGGCAGGATATGTCCTCCATACCTGTACCCGATGTAAGACACTTCATTCCGAAAGGAGTGCGTTAACTCGTGAGTTCAATGTCTTTAGAGTGGGTTGAACGGTTATTTTAGAATTTAGATTATTAATAAACAATGCCAAACAGTACTGTTAGTAAGTTTTAAATGCTCGTAGTCTCCCAGAACAGTACTTCTAATGAATACTGTAAAATTATATTATAATGATATGTTACAATTGTTACTGACAAGATATTCTTCCGAATTCACTTGGTGAACTCCATTTGCTAAAACAACAGGATAGGACAGTTTCAAAATAATATTACTTCAAAACTGAAAACAAACTTTTGTTTAAAAATAATAAAGCCAGTCACCAATATAGTTTGGTAATATAACACTCAAACCGAAAAGGAAATTTTGAAACTAGTTGAATGATTAAGACAGCGCCAATATAGTTGGTCAATGTATAGATATCCCGGCAACACCAGATAACATGATATGAGACACTACACTGCCCAGATACACCCGCTCCAAATATACCTTGGAGAGTGTCGTGCGTTGCAATAACGTTCTGAGGCTCGCGTTACGCTAGTAAACAAATGATTGTAACATTCAAATTGCACACCGGTATATATAAATAGACATCAACTGCAATAGTTTAAGTGTACTTAATTATTCATTAGCGCTAGCTGCACTCACCATTTTGGATTCCTTTTAACAATATCTTATAACATAAGAACACATTTTAATAATTAAGAGTTTATTTACTTAAGCATACTTGAGATCAGTAATTATTTCACTATTCTATAGGTATATGCAATAGTAATAACATATGCGTAACAACATGTCTTTATATGCAGTTAATTTGTTAATCTCCATCGGAGTTTATTTGCAATTCATTAATCTTTGTTAATCTTAAAAGCATACATTATGTGATTTGCCGTCTAGATGTCGCTTCATTGTAGTAATATTTATTTATAAAATGTAAATACTAACAGATTAATTATAGTAGCTATTAATAATATTACATTGTGTCTAAATCTCGGTCAATAAACAGCATGTCGGTATTCAAAACAGTAATACAATCCACCTAGCATGTATTGCACAAACACACAATTGCTCCAAACAAACGGACCACAACCAGTTAAGACGTGCAAGTTAGGCACACGTTTATATGTTATGACGTTGCAACGTGACCACAGACCGGGCAAAACCAAATGTTTCACGTGACAGTTAGCTACACACAGTTCAGGCGCGGCGTATGGCGGCAGGGTAACTTACTGTCAGTATTCTGCCTAGAAGGGAAGTTGGGGGAAGTTGTAGAAGAATGAAAACGTTATCCTGTCAATTATAACTTCTAACATGGTTCTCTTATATCACACTTTAATTATTTCGGTAACTGAAGGTAGAAGAAAAATAAATCTATATATATCTATTATACATCCTATTACGATATTATATTAAGACCTATTTAATTATGTGGAATAATAGTTGTTTGTGTTCAACTGGTTTCTAACTGGTATATGGTAATATTTAATGATATCAAGAACCATGTCTGTCAGTGATGAATGCCCCACCCCCCAAGGCACGTTGTTGGTGTATTGTTTTATGAACGGGGATGTGGACCATCATCTAGAAAGTACATTCATCGGCATCTTCTTCGTGGGTTGTATAATAAAGCAACATTTAACACTGTTAATATGTCAAGCTAATATTACAACTATTGATGGCTTTATGATGTCCACTTGAAGATATATACCTAATCGCCCGTAGATATCAAAGAGTCATGTAGCTCTCAATCAAGAAAAGTTTAGATACAGTGATTCCATTACCAATAGTGGCCCTCTACTATTAAAGGGACTATGTGAACGAAAAATTAGTTTCCTTTTGCACTATAACTGATAGTAGATGATAAAAACGCGCTATAATAAGACATAGCCATTAAACGAAGAATAAATCATTTCATACACAATGAGATATTTGATAAAACAAATCAGCAACAATTCAGTAAATTTAAAATCCCAATTTTTAAGCGGATATCTAACTCACGACTTAGGAACCAAACGGATAACGGACTGTAGACAGCGCTTTAACTAACTGCGCTATTTTGCTTAGTAACACGTGTGTAAACTATGATTATACATAATACAATGCCGACGTCAAAACGTAAAAGGGCCAACCAAAACAGTTATTGACAGGACAAGGATTTCACAGTATTTTTCAATCTGATCTTGACCCTTGGCTCGCGGACTCCATAATCGATGGTAATCATCTTCTATGACTAACCTACCTAACAAGACTAAAAAACCAAGGCGCAGCCATGTCCAGGTATTGGTTGGAAAAGATTTTACATTTATTGGCCAGTTTGATCTCGACCTTTGACACAATGACCAAATAATCCGTATAGATCTTCTACAAGTCATAACCAACCTACCTAGCTGCCACGTTTTACAAACATAAGACTAGTTATTGCCCAGACAATGTTTGGTCTACCGACCGACATTTGCAAAACAGTATATATCCATTCTTCAAAGGTGATATAATACATATACTCCTGTAGAATAATATTCATATGAATGTGAATCATGGATTTCAGCAACAACTTGTATGGTATACTTGGTACGGACATCGATGTTAATTACTATACTTTTTTTTTTCAACTGATTTAACATGCATGGATTTGAAGAAAAGAGCTATGTCTTGTGTACCTGGGTCTGCAGCTGATGAGTTAACTTGGTGTATGCCGGGGGCTGGTGTCTGTCCCTCGGGGTCCGCTGGGCGTAGCACTTCATGAAGCGCATGTAGTTGAACCTGCAGGGTGGGAAAAAGCAGGGAATGAAACATGCGCAGAATAGATGGTGGTCATTGCAGTTGCAGTACATGGTAACCATCCAAATTGACAGGTAATACAATATAAGCCATAGCAACAACTCTGATACGAGTATCAATGTTTTAGTAGAAACGACGTTTTTGATGATAGTACAACAGTATATCTGATACACCATACAACACATTACGCATTACTGAAAAGCATGAGGTGATATATTCGGTCTACGTACCGCCCATTTCTCTCTGTATCGAATCTTTTACAGAGTTCAGCCTTTTCTTCTTCGTCCATAGAGAACTGCATGCTGGTCATGATCTCCTGAGAAACATGGGCATTTCATTATAAATATATGGTGAACATAACGAGTGTGATATTTGTGTTGCACATTAGTGGTACATCTGGTGCGATTCCAACATACTCTATGCTATGCGATTTTTAGCTAGGAAAGAGAGTATATCATACCTGCATCTGGTTGACGGGGATGAACGAGGTGCCGTTTCTGTCAATGTATTTGAACACAGACTTCAATCCGTCCCAGTTGTTGATCACCTATGCAACAAACACAGAGGAATTGCTTATAGTGTAAATGCTTGTGTTGCAACAAAACAGTTAGTTTATTTACTGTCCAGTTTGAAATGTGACTCAGCGACTCAGTTGTTACAATCATTATTCAGTTCGGTTTCACACAATTCATGAACGAGCATTCTCCTCGCTCTACGAAAGGGAATTAGTACAGCAGACCATATTCACTTACATCCGTGCGTATCTTGACTAGAAGTGACTTGGTCCGTACACTCTGCACGCTCGCAAATGATGCACGTGACGCGGGCACACTTAGTACAGATGATGCACGTGATATCGCAATCGATGCTGTGTTAACGCGAGGACTGTTTTCCGGCTTGCGGTCCGGCAGTTCTGGTACCCACTCGACGTTCTTCTCGCGCGCCTGCATGCGGGCCACGTGGTCACGCTTCATCTGCTCCTCGCGGCGTTCCCGCTGGATGCGCCTGGCAGTCTCCACCAGCTCCGTGGTGTCCTCTAGAAAACGTGGACGAAAAGATTTAGATCAAGATATCTTGCCGTATTATTCATATGCCTAGTTTGGACCAGAATCTGGTGTAACAATCTGGTTATTTAAGCTCTACATATTTCTATAAATGACCCAAATCCGTTAAAAACAAAATGCAAATTATCATAACACTGTTACATTTCTAAATATTATAAATGGCAATATATTATAGTGCAAAGTGGACTGTAAACGACTGGAAAAGAGCCGCAATGAAAACGGACAAGACGTTGATGTAGACAATTGTGTAAGCACAAATGCTCTTTCTTGTTACTGCAGACATTGACTGAACAATCACCATCACAACGACGAGATACATGGGTTTGATGCAATCATTGAAATCATTATTACTGTATGTCAAGATACGGACATACAATACATGCTTAAACAGTATGTTTTCAGTATCTTTTGGGACATCTAATATTATGAAATTGTTTACGTAATGCTTATGGTTTTACTAACATTGATTGAGCACACCTTTCAATGTTATTGAAAATCGCTTTTTAAACACAGAATTACACTGAAGTACCCTCTAGCCTCTGAACCACATCAAAATACACATTTTGTGCAAGTTCACGAACCACATGTAAATTCACACACAGTGCAAGCCCCCAAACCAGATGAAAATTCACACATTGTGCAAGACCACGAACCACATGAAAAATCACACTTTGTGCAAGCCTCCGAACGACATTGAAAATTCACACTTTATGCAAGCCCCTGGACAATATGAAAACTCACACTTTATGCAAGCCCCCGAACGACACTGAAAATTGACACGTTATGCAAGCCCCTGAACCACATCGAAAATTCACATTTTGTGCAAGCACCGGAACCACACTGAAAATGCACACTCATACAGAACATTTATATTCCACACTGTGGCACAATGTTTACCTTCTGGGCCGTACCATATCTGCTCAGCCTCGTCAACATTGAACATATTTTCTGAAAACATTTGCCAGATGTTTCTTAAATGTTAGCACCTTATTTTCTGGTTTCACAACATTAATTACCTGCTGTTTAACTTGTTTGACCATGATTGCTTATATTGTTTTGCCATTACACATTTTGTACATCATTTTGCACGATGATGGGCTTTCCTTGAGAACTTTTCCTCATGCCCCTTATCTTTATGTGACAACATTATAAAATACAAATAAAAACATATCGAGATGTAGATGACACAAATGTCCGGTATAACAGTACCATACAGTAGCATAAAGAATGAAAAAGTTAATTTGTGTGTTTTTAAAAATGAAACTGATCTTTATATGTATACATTCTATAATTAAGACGTTAACTAGACTGAATTTTAAATAATATCTTGCCAAGTGTTTGAGTTTGACATCTAATTCGCGTAATAACCCAATGTATGTTTTTCTTAAAAAAAAATCACTTTTGTTAATTCATTTATTTGCTAGACAAGCGATTAAATAAAAAATGTTTGCCTTGGAAACAATTATTGTAAATAGCATGCAATTTATTATACAACCTATATAACATAGAGCACCTTATGCCTTATTTTGCCATTTAAATGTTTACATCAGTCGTTCAAAAACAGACAAACAAAATACCGGTATGCGACATATTTGCACCTTGCCGAACACCTGAGTAACTTACAAGGTGTTAAGAGAGGTTATGATTAACATTGACACACGATCTGGCTTTATCGTACATATTGTAGATGATCTTAAACGTTCCCATCCATATGAAACTCAATAGGTTTTGCCATAACGCCACTCTGTTCACATAATCAAATGCTTTTCTGTAAGCAATGAAAGTACAGAAAAATCCTTTTAAAGCTACAGCTAAGAGTTACAATGTCTGGAGTGACTTTCTTATACTTTATAGTTTTTAACTACAAAAGGGAAGTAACTTATTTTGAGCGTTGTTTAACATTTACTCAGAGTTTTTGAATCAAATGGGAAACGAATTATGTGAAGCGTGGTTTTGAGAACAAAACTGCATCTAGCTAAAATATACAATTAAAACAAAATCAAATAATCGCTTGTTTAAGCTGTAGAAATATATTTGACGTTAATTATACAATCAAAACCATGTTGCAATCAAAGAATCACGAATACTATTGCTATAGCAACATATTTCGCGTTGCACCTACCGTAGATGATATTTTCTTTGTGCTCGTGAGGGACCTTGTAGTTGACGAAGTGCTGTATAAGGGTGCTGTAGCTGTACATGCCGTCCGTGGACACGTTGAGGGTGGCCCACAGCCGGTCCAGCTCCTGGGGGTGCAGCGACAGACCGCACCTGACCGGGGAGGGGCATGGGAACATGAGTAGCAGGCATTTATGTATAATATAGATAAAGCATAAGTACAGTATGCTTAACGTATACAGATAAACACATGACCATATTTGTTACGCGCGTATGCGCAATCGCAAAATATGTGGATCTATTTTTCATGGCAATAATAATAAAGCAATTTTTTGTAGAAAACGTGAGAATAATCCTTGCTCACCATAACGTTGTTTTCCCAGTATGAAACATTTAACGATTGATAAAACATTTAATAGTAGGGATCGCGTTTCACAAAGAAAAACAACATAATGCGATAAAGAAAGTTGGTACGATTGCTTTAATCATAAGTTTAATATAACTTGTCCTACATTTTCAGGAGGGCGCCAAACTGCCACTTGCTCATGCGGCCTGTCATCTTTCTGTCCATCGCCTTGAAATGCTGCAAAACGCAATGGTACAAAATAAATAAAGTTGTAATTCACAAACACGCAATAAATTAGATGTTTATCTTTGGCAGATAATCTGCCATACAGCACTTTTTTGAATGTTTGAGTCTTGAGTAATCAACTATATTACAATGTACGCACCATTCAATATATCTGCATTGTAAAGGACATTATTTTAAATATTTTATTTTAATTAACATAAATTGTGCCTATCAAACACCCGATGACATAAACCTAAATTAATATACGCCCCTGTAATTCATACGCCTTTCTTATTTGCAGCTATTACATCTACTACATGTATTTGTGATTAAGTATATTTTGTGTCTTTATCTGTTGTGTAACACATAAGGGGATAAATATACATTTAATTGCATATTAACGAACTCCGGAATTATTTTTATTTAGTTTTGTTATGATGTATACATGTTTCTATATAGGCCTATTGTAATGTATTGTGTTTTAAAATCTGTTTATTTTCCAAATTATAACCTACAATAAAAACATATCTATCTGCACTCCATATACTGAGATATTCTTTTGTCAAATGTTTATAAGTAAATAACACGTTTAAAGACTCAGTAAAAGGTGCATTGTCATGCGAAACTACCTTAACTTGTAGACACAGTTTTATTAACCTCTCCAGTTCACAATACACGATGATGGTTTATCATGTTATCATCTCGGGTACTTGTTACCGACGCAAAATAATATTCAATAAAACACGTTCAATAAAACCCGAACAATGGTGACATGCCTAGGTATCACTGTGACACTTGCCTTGTCGAACGTGTGAAACCGGATCTTGAACAACTCGTCCAGTCGCTCTTTGACCTGAAATCACACATGCTGGTGTAAATGTATTTGTGCAAATGGTTGTGAAAGGTGCTCACGAAAACGGATTGAAAACAACAACATATTCCACAGTTTCTTATTGTATTGAAAAATATAATTATATATTTAATATTGCAGTTTGTTTGGACAATTACACATGATTATTTTTGTACAACATATACATGGACACGTTTCTGTTTCTGAAAATAAAACACAATTATTGTATATTTTAGATCTGTTTTCCTGCTGCATACATCTTTCATTAGCATGTGTTTTGAGGTGAGGTTTTTGTACTTTCAAAGTTTGAATTCACAGCAAACGCACACAAAATGTGTTTGATCATTGTGAAGATGATGAGATTGTGTACGATGTTAAAATGGTTATGACATGATAATAAAAGGGTGGACACACTAAAGCAGCGTGGCAGTAACTGTAATATTGTAATATTGTAATATTGGGATGAGAGTGAATACTCACCCGTTTGGCCTTTCGTCTATTTATCTGTTAACATGCATTTAAATCGTTAACATGTTAACACACATTTAACACACACCGCTTGATCATAACTTCTGAATATTTTTAGGTTTTATAGTTATTTAGCATATTTATTGTAAACGTCTCTTTTTGTCCATGACTGTATGACTGAATGTATACATCTCGACTCACCTCCTCAATTGGACGTAGTTGCGTCTGACTCCTATCCACCGGCGCCGGTGGTGGTGGCGGTACCATTTCCGTTTTGGCTTTCTCCAGGAGCCGCTCCACCTGAGGGGGCGGGGGCATGTCGGCCACGCCCACCTGGGTCACGGTGATTCCTCCCTCCTGCTTCACGTTCCAGGAGCCGGGGCTGAAGGGAATATAGGACATGAGGCTGATATGCTAAATGCACACTTTACATTTTTCGTATTCACTGCCGTTCAGATAAAAGTCAGTAAGACAAAAGTAATTTGTTAGAATTGATATAATCGCAAAAACAAACACCTATTTTTTCTCAATTTAACGTATATGAAATTAATTTGTTTAGAGAAGACAGCAACAGTGCTACTCACGTGATATCGAAGAGTTCGAGGAACCTGGTGTACTGTATGAGACCATCCTTGTCCTGGCCCACTTCCTGTTTGAGCGCCTCCCACTGGCTCTCTGACATCGCGTAACCCAGCCGCCTCTCGATGCCGGACCGGAACTCGTGCGCAGTGGTCACGTGAAGATTGTACTTGTCACATTGTCTGCGAGTTTTGAAGTCGTATTCACGTTTATATTGTAATAGAGGCATGTTTTGTAGAACTTTGAATATTGATAAAAATGGGCGTGCTGATGAAGAAAGTGACATCAATTTATGGTCGGTTATGCCAAAAACACGTTCAAGTAATATTAATGTTGGATGAATCAAGGGTTTTCTAAACTGATTCATCTTGTGAACAGTGATGTTAAGCAAGTAACGTGTAACCGAGTTCGGCTATTCCAGCCTAAGAACGCTGAAATAATCAACCTTGCAATCATATTAGAATAAGCATTTACAGACCTGAAATGACTGAGTAGCTTGATGAAATCTCCATGGAAAGCGTCTATGAGTCGAGCCTCGAGATGCTCCGCCGTCAGGTTATCTGGTACAGCAGACCCATCGGTATGGAACCTGCAAGACGAGCGTATAATGCATTGCAACTGAGAAAACTGGTTAATGTGAAACAGTAAAACCAAAGCCCATCTGACCCCAAATGGACTAAACGTACGGGTTTATCATACCAATCATCGATTACTAGTATATAGGAGCGGAAACACTGATTGAATTTTTCGAACTTTATGGACGTACGATTTTACGCTACTGTATTCCTAGGCCCAGTCGTATCAAAGATCTTACGACAAGTTTAAGTTACGACTGAATTGTGTAGTTTAAAAAATAGTCATTTATGATCAGTATGTTCCTGAAATAAAGGACATGTGAAAGATACCAAGGAAATGAATAGAATTATTGAAATAAAGTAATCTTAGATGTTGGTGCATAGCAGTTATGCTTCTTCGAAAATTGTATCGTAATGTAAACATGCCCTACGATGTTTAATAAGACGGGTCCCTGATGTTCAATCCCGATATATGATTTGTCCCGACTCGCCTGACTTTTACTTACGGGTGTGTCTGGTCCGCAGAAGTTCTCGCCGTCAGACTGTTGAGAGACTTGCTCTGGAACTTGTTCAGGAACTCTCGGTAGTTGATCTGTCCCTTGATAGCCCGCATACTGTTCCTAAAGTGAAATCAAGTGCCGGGGTAGGCAACATTATTTAATTACCCCCTAAGAACTACCATTTCATTCCCTTTCGTCACATTGAACAATAATTATATTATTTGAGTACACTGAATACTACCGTGTTAAAATGAGTTTTAAGAGAACATACCTAACGTACATTCCCCGTCAATATAACCTTGCCTGGTACCTTAACGCTACCATGTGTAATTGTAATTTTATTTACAATTTCCATAAATCGCAGTAAATGAAAAAAAAAAGATCATCGCAAAAGTTTGGTAAACATGATAAGATTAAATGTTCTAGTGCAAATGGTAGCGGATTGGAGCTAATCTTGTGATGGTTACTACTAGTATTGCTGCAAATGGTAGCGGATTGGAGCTAATCTTGTGATGGTTACTACTAGTATTGCTGCAAATGGTAGCGGATTGGAGCTAATCTTGTGATGGTTACTACTAGTATTGCTGCAAATGGTAGCGGATTGGAGCTAATCTTGTGATGGTTACTACTAGTATTGCTGCAAATGGTAGCGGATTGGAGCTAATCTTGTGATGGTTACTACTAGTATTGCTGCAAATGGTAGCGGATTGGAGCTAATCTTGTGATGGTTACTACTAGTATTGCTGCAAATGGTAGCGGATTGGAGCTAATCTTGTGATGGTTACTACTAGTATTGCTGCAAATGGTAGCGGATTGGAGCTAATCTTGTGATGGTTACTACTAGTATTGCTGCAAATGGTAGCGGATTGGAGCTAATCTTGTGATGGTTACTACTAGTATTGCTGCAAATGGTAGCGGATTGGAGCTAATCTTGTGATGGTTACTACTAGTATTGCTGCAAATGGTAGCGGATTGGAGCTAATCTTGTGATGGTTACTACTAGTATTGCTGCAAATGGTAGCTGATTGGAGCTAATCTTGTGATGGTTACTACTAGTATTGCTGCAATTGGTAGCGGATTGGAGCTAATCTTGTGATGGTTACTACTAGTATTGCTGCAAATGGTAGCGGATTGGAGCTAATCTTGTGATGGTTACTACTAGTATTGCTGCAAATGGTAGCGGATTGGAGCTAATCTTGTGATGGTTACTACTAGTATTGCTGCAAATGGTAGCGGATTGGAGCTAATCTTGTGATGGTTACTACTAGTATTGCACTACCCATATATAGGCACAAGGCTTTTGGACTATAAACATTTAATAACTTTTGAATAGTCACTGGATATCACAGGACACACTTGGCGTACCTCTTCAAGAAATGGTCGAGTTCAGCCGGCGCGATGTTTAACCCAAACTCCATTAAGACGCGCCGGAAGTCTATCTTAGAGATAAAACTGTCATTGAGGAAGTCGAAAAGTTGGAACGCTGTCAACATAGCCTGGTATGTTTCCTCAAACTGGAAAATTGTCAAGGCATATGCCTTTGTACATATGGAATTGTTACATGTACATAATACAATGAAAACTAAGATTCATATGGAAACGCGAAAGCTCCGTGGAATTGTCATTGTACATATATATTTAAAACGAAATACCATTTGAAGCATTGAATTCAAAAATGCGTATTATGACTCTTCAGAACTCCCCACCTTGTAATGCAGAGAGTCTATGATGCTGTCCAGTTTAGGTGCCGGTTTGCTGTTCTTCTTGATATCAATTTTCCGAGTCGTCTCGACTTTTTCTTCCTTAGCGTTTGACTCCTCTTTTGACGATTCCTCCTGAGCTGTTGGTATCTCAATAGTTTTCGGGTCCCTGTTTGTTATATTTCCAAGGTTCTCAGCGTCGTTTTTCAGGATCTTCTTTAGTTCGGTGGTCGTGTTAGCAGTGCCGTTCGTGTGGCCGATCTCAGAGTGAGGTCGCTGCCGGGACATCGGATACGCCGCTCCCCGGGGCGTGTAGGGCGCCGCCTGGCGGGGCTGACCCTGGGGGTCTAGCCCGCACACACGGAAGAAATCTTCCCTGTGGATAGCCCCAGTCCCCTCCTTGTCATACCTACGAAACATCAAGTTAAGGTATGAGTGTTTAATTTAATTACGAATATCGAGCGTTCACATAATGGTGAAAGAATGGATGCAGCTTCAGTATTTGTTTGTCACCACAGTTTAACAAAATTATACATTAAGACAATGAAACAGGCTTGTGATAATTAGGATGTCCAGACATTTGAGGTTAGAAGGCAGGGCTGTAAAATTCAGGCCGCAAAATCATGGACGCATATGTTCTTAATGGTGTTTGATGAGTGAAACAATGGCTATTTGTTGTCTACCCCAAGCTTCGATAATGAATGTTAATATATTCTAAACGTATTTTTTGTCTTGATGACCTCTATGTATGGTGTCAACGGTCTACTGGGTTTCGTGGCAAAAAAAATAAATAATGTTTTCAATGCTTACTTCCTATTTTAAAGTCTCGGGTGAATGTGATTATTAAGTATTTCTGATTTTAATAATCATCACTGGTAATAGTACTACATTTACCATGACATGTCATTTGCAAGTGAACATGTAATTTATCAATAATGACTACTATGAATACTAGTATATAAAATACCAAATGACGAAGTGAAGTTTTTATGTGAGATGATCGCAATGTAGTTTTCTCAGTGTGAGACGTTGGATTGTCATCCCGCTAAATATATGTGCCGTCGAGCATTCAGAATTTAATTCTTCATCAGCGTGTGATAATATGTAACCAACACGTAACTGCTGAACCGGGAAATTTTTGCATCAAACGGATTAGAGACGACAACCCAAAATCTTCCTTAGTAAAGATCCAAGTATTTAGTAATAAATATAACTGCGAATTAGAATGCTATTCAAGCATACGAAAGCTTAAATAGTTATGTATTTTAGCTAGGCAGTGAGTGATTTTATATTGAAAAGAATGATAACATTTTGACAAAATGAAAACATTACTTATTGGTAATTTGGTATTGCTAAATTATGCAAAGCAATGGTGAATGCAGCAGAATTTTGTTACACAACCTTTTATGAACATTTCTTTGTCATAAAGGCATAAATAATTATTGTTACCTGGCCAACCGTACAAATGTCACAGTCCATGTAAATAAAATCCACAGAGTCGTTATAGTCCATTCATGTTGTTGTTCAAACCATTATAGCCAATAAGCAACAACATCGTTACCTCTGCCACAGCTTGTTGAAGTCCTCGTCGCTCATGTAGATACCTAGAGTCGCGTACGCCTCCCGCAGCTGTGGCGGCAGGATCAGACCGTTCACCTCGAACACGGAGGGCGGGAACACGCGCCGGGAGTCGAAGTTTCTTTAAGCATATAGCGTTCATTACATTGCCAGTTGCACAATGTGTAATCTAGCGGTATAGGTATTACATTTGTATTCTTTGGTAATGTTATTTTATTACAGTAATGCTTGTTAAGAGCTAGCGATAGGGCTAGAAAATGTTATGTGTAGCTAATTGTGTAACTATACTTTCTAGCATCGTGAATAACGCTCACTTTGATTTGCACTTCTCCTTGAAGATGGCGTCTGAAAAGGGCATGGAGGTGTAGGGGTCGTGAATGCGCATGTCACCCCGTCGCAGGTAGCCTTCTGGGTAGCTGGGCTCACCCGGGTGCATGCCCGACGCCTGCAGAGCGCTCACCCAGTTCTTCTGGTCCTAAAACACAGTCACCTACTTGATAATATTGAAAGCATGTGTGTACACAAGTTAAACGCAACAGAGCCACTACGATACCCCTTCTGCGATTAATGTGTTTTGGAAATCCTCGCCGTTATATTATTCTGTATTACAAACGACAAAGCAGTAAGCTGTTATTCTCTATATATCACAACTGAATGCGTAAAGCAATGCTTAATTTCCAAACATTTTACATAAGGTACTTATTTGAATACTACACGGGAAAAGACTGCTCACTACTACGTGACAATATGTTGACTTTAATATAATACAGTGTTCGGATTGATAAGTACATGCTTTTTGGTATTCTAGACATGCATAATAAGAACTGTATACACATTTAACCAACTTTCAGTCTACGTGCTTGATTGGTTAATATATGACTCTAAATTTGCGCGAACCCGTGAATTTGCGTCTAATGTAATAAAAGTAAATTAATATAAGCTTGATAAGTGAATTCAGCGGCACAATAGTGGTGAACATATGGAATTCGACACTAGCACCAAGACAAGCGTGGTACGAGAGAAATAAAGACATTATGGATAATAATAAACTGTTGTAAACATTGTTTGGAACACGTTAGCCGTATTGTTCAACCGTATTTCAAATATGGATTAAAACGCAAACCACTCGCTTACATGATACAGTTTACATGATTTACAAACTATTATAATGAATAAGCTGACAATTTCTCGTATAAGAGTACACTGTACCTCTGTATCTTTGAAATACTGGACAAACGTGTCAAAGTGAACCGGTGTCTTTCCTTCTAAATGCATTCTGCAAACAATGCAGAAATAGCACTATACATCATACTCACAAAATAGTACCTTTCGATAAACACAGTAACACTTGCAGTAAAACACAGTAGCACGTGCAGTAAAACACAGTAACACGTGCAGTAAAACACAGTAACACGTGCAGTAAAACACAGTAACACGTGCAGTAAAACTTATCAACATAATTACACAAGTATAATGTACATGCATTAATGGAAGTGATAAACTGCCCGATGTGAAATGAAATCGAATAATTTGTTTTGACTGAAGCATTTGTACTCTATAGAACACAGTTACATGCATGTATTTAATGGAAGTTATAGTTAGCAACCAAATATTTCTTCACGTACGCTCTGAGTAGTTTGGTGTACTGGTCTGGAGTGATGTAGCCACACAGCGTGTAAAGGATGCGCTGCAGGGCCTCTCTGAAACCACACAAATCATGATGTAGTGACAGGGTTATATGTTTAAAGGCCTAGTTTAAGGAATGTCTGGCCTCTCCATGGGGTAATCCACTCAGTGTATTGGTCCATCAGAGAATCTCTTATCATTATCTGCAATCTATTCTCTCAGCTGACTGAGCAATGGCTAAGTGCACTGTTTCCTCTTGAAAAGTTTATTGATATCAACTGATAAGGGTCGCCACACTGTGTCCACACTGTGACCACAGCATGGTGCCAATACACAGGGGTACAATACCACAGATTTGGGGGGAGGGGTCAAATAAAGAAAGATTAAAGTAGGCATTTACAACGGTTTTGTATGCCCTGATTAAAGTACTTCGAAGGTGACGATGTTAGGACTAATACCTTTGTTCATCAAATGACAAAATTGCAAAAGGACTACCTAAACTAGAACATTATTTTGTATGGCAATATAATATAGTTACTGAAAACATTTCATTTACCTTGATACCGCCCCTTTCCCTGTTGGGTCATTGGATTTGAACAGGTGCCGAATGCCATAGTAGCCTGTGCCAAACTTTTCTCGAATAAGATCAATTAACTGAAATCAACATATACATGCTATTGTCAATAAGGACAATGCTGATTATACCTAAATACTAACTGTGTGATACACCATAATTAATAAGTGGTATATACATATATATATGTATTATGTATTGCAATATGTATCGCTATACCATTGGATGGAAGTGATCAGCTCATACCTCCTGCGTGTTCCGGGGCTGGTAGTTGTACTCCTTGCTCTTCACGTGCGGTTTCCCATGACCTTTCAGATACTCTGCAAAGATCGATAGCACGATGGAGATGACCGATTACATTGAAAATAGTGCTATGTTAAATTTGCAAAGTCTTAACTACGTATTTATTAACATCACAGCATAGTCTAAAATCATACCAATTGATAACATAACATTTTTTAAATAATAAATGCTATTTGATCAAACCATACAAAGTGCCATTATGGTTGTTTGTGCTTTGATCACACATATAAAACACATTATCGTCAGCAACATAAGTAACTATTAACCACTATGTTATTACATGTATGTTAATAAGAAGAATACATATACACACGGACCCTCTGTGTCAGTGTGGCACATACATAGATACGTGACGAAACAGAAAACGTGAGTCGTTGGTTAACATAGTGACTCTTCGTCGACCGTTATATGAGCTCTCTTACTTGATACTGATTATGCACCATGCGTTACAAATTCTAGACAATCTATAGTAACTACCGGCTATTACAGAAACTATCGGTTTGATTTGTTGGCATGTTATACACAATAGCTTAATTGTCTATGTTTCAGGATACATGCTTATTCATTGTTCTAGCTTCAAGTTTGTATGTTTTTGTCGAAAAAAAAAGAGCAACACAAGTGCAATTAAATTACTAAGGGATATATTCTTCACCTGAAGACAATGATGAACTGGTGTAACATATCTGAAAATAATTTAATCATGACAAATATAATTTGACTACACAAGTTTTGCAATAAATACACACTGGTTATTCTGTTTGTGCGACATGAGCTCACATCTCCATTCGTGTTTATTATCGTAACTCCTTTCGACAAACCCAATGTTTAATACAATACAACATTAGCCACGTGTAATTACAGGAAGCACACAGCACCACGTGTCAATTAAGATTCACATCAAACCAAGTGACTGAACCTTCTTGCTCTTCGACGGTTGGCAAGGGAGGTAACTTAGGTACATATCCAACTCTGGGTAGCTTGTCTACCCTGTCCGGTATATTGCCTTTACAAGCGTCACGTGGGGTCACTGGTATTTCCGGTAATGGCCCCTTAAACGGGCTTTCCTTGTACGTGTAGGGCGGAGAGATATCAACCGCTTGAAAAAAGTAGTCCACATAAATTATTCTCAGCCTCACAGAAAGCCATTTACCTATTTGTAATTTGTAATAAAATTCGCTCATAAAGTAATCAAAATATACTTTCAGTTCGATACAATAGAATGTAAACAATATGTATATAATTATTATGTTTGATGTTTTTGTATTAACGATTTAAAATAACAAATATGTTATATACTTGTTGTGAATTAAATATGCTTATAACAAGATTAATATGTTGTCTGAACGTTAATCAATGATTGTCCCAGATACCCTGTTATTTATATAGCTATACATTATATCTATCTACAGGTGTACGAAAACAACATTCAATCTTCTTTTAGGGTGTGTCTTTATGACTTACAGCTCACTGGACATGTACAGTGTACTTATATCTCACAGGGCATAGGCCTATCAGTACGTATGTTTTCTATTATTTCCACTTTCGCCGTTGAATTATATGCGTAATAAAACAAGGACTGTCAATTTTATAAAAATCCGTTGGTAGTTTTGCAGTTCTAAGAGCTATGACCAAGCTTATAAAAATTCAGCAAGTACACACATACTAACTAGCGACACAACATTGTTATTAAATATATATGTGTTTATTATAATTTGTATGTTTCAATCTTCAGCTTTGTCTGTGTTAAATCTGAATCAAGTTTGACTACATGACTTATATATCTTGTTTTTGTTATTTTTTCACCGCATATCGACCTTCACTCTTTCACAATAGTAAAACGATTAATCAAATAGGTGTTTACTTGATTTATTTGTATTGTGATTTTCATTCAGCCTGTAATCCGATCTATTTTGTAATTCAATAACTTAACGGATTATACCGGCTAACACTTTGACTTTAAGTCGCAATAAGCTTTAATGCATATGACCCACTTGTGTGTGATCTAAATAATAATCTGTATTGTCAACGCAAAATCGTTTCAAAACACTGTAATTTATTTGATGACTAACGTTCATTTCCAAGACCATCTCTTTAATAAGTAGCTATACCGATTAAAAAAACAACAGTACTATAGTTCTACATGTCTGTCAAAGCATCTAAGTCAGCCGCAATGAACTGTTTTTTATCAGACCAATGAAACTCTAGCTCTTTGTAGCTGAATGGTGATGATGAAACTTTGTAACATATCATCTAGCCATGCAGGCCTAGATGACAAATGGATGCAGACCCGGACAAGATTCCTGCAGTGGCGTATAGATATCTCATACACCTCACTACCCTGCTGTACACCTGGCCCATGTGTTCACAAAGGATTAACTGCAGGATCAAGATCAACCGTAGCTGATCTTGATCTTCTAGCTCAGCTGAGCCGAATCTCAAAAATATTGTATTTTTATGCCCCCGCATCTTGATGCAGTAGGCATATAGTGAATGTCCTGTCCGTCCTTCCGTCCGTCCTTCCGTATTTCCGTCCTTCCGTCCTTCCGTGACAAGTTTAAGTAGATTATACCGCTTCCTCTAGCACCAACACCGCTTACAAGAACACTTTAATACTTACATAGTTGTTGCTTATGCCCATTCCCTATCCACCCATATCACCCTACCTCACTTTGACCTTGACCTTGACCTAATTTGCACTTAGAATAATTCAAATGGGCTGTTTCTAGGTTAACTAGATTTTACCGTTTTGTCTAGCACCAACACCGCTTGCTACAATACATGGATACTTACACAGTTGTTGGTTATGACTATCCCTAATCCACCCATATCACCCAACTTCACTTTGACCTTGACCTTGACCTAATTTGGACTACGAAATGGGCTAGCCAGCAACAACCGGGGGCTTGTGTGTTTATGTTATCTTGTTTAAATATATTTTCTTCTAGCTTAAATAAACATGATTTAATGTTACATTTTGATTAAAATCTTCATATCAGATAGAAAACACACGCTGAGAGGAGTTCATAATCATGTACAATATATATTTTGCCAACAATTAAAATTGATCCAGATTTTTAGTGAACACTATTTTTTAGCCTGATCCTGAAATATCTGGCTCAAGTTTATTTTGAACCTGAAAATGAGGCTTAACTTGTGTTTGTGAACACAGGGCCAGAACTGTTAAAGGGACTTGATAATATATAGTTTAAGTTCTTTTCGTTTAGAAAAGAAATGTGTATGTGTATCTCGTATGTAATTGTTTCCAAATGCTGACATTACTACACCATTGGCAGGAGTCTGCATCCACGTGGTAACATGATACAAAATAACAACACGAAGGACAGTGAACGAACCTATGGATGAGTTGGTTCGATATGAAGGCTGGGCTGAAATAGACAACGGTCGCAGTACAATAGCTTGAAGGGGGAAGTGAAATTAACGACATAGAATATACAAGTATGAATCCACAACCACTCGTTCTGAGAGAGTCCAGGAAAGACTTATGCGAGACGCATCAATTCAAACCGAGAAACATTAAAGTAATAACTATATTCACAATATCATCATTATTTTAACACAAATTGATGTACTGAGACTTTCAAATGATATATATTAGTTTTGATGAATGCCAAATTCCTTTGTGGTATGCTCAGATGCTGTGGTATTCTGTGATGCAAATTAGAACAATGAACAACAGTTTCAATACAACTCCGGGATTTCAATGTTCTAATTACTCCGTTTATATGCAAATACTGAAATAAAGCTGTCGGTACCCAATGTTTATTGAAATGAAAATAAAGATTTTGTAGCGTTGTGTTTACAATATAATATTAGCTATCCAACTCAATAATTAACAAACTTTATAAATGTTATACATGTATCTATCTAATACGAGATCATACGGGCCGTTGTTTATATATAAAATGTTAGATATAAGACATGTTTATATAATGTTTTTATTGAGATCCTTAAACGTATTGAAAATCTGGATGGGAATTCGACGTGACGAGTTAGAAAAGTGATCGGTTCATCATGAATAAACATTTCATTTGGATCATTATTATAATGCATTGCTCCAGGAATTATAGATATTCCCAAATACACAATTCGATATGGTCATAAATTGTATTAGGACTTAAACCTACCATACAAATAACTTATTGATTGGAGGGGTAGCATTTGAAAACTGAAATACTCCTATCTCAAGTGTGATCTCGAACATTGATCAATCAACATTCAATACCATGCATGGGAGGTGTATTTGGCTATCTGATTAGAGCAATTGTGCCACTCCAAATGGTGCGGTGTTTGAATAAGGTTTTTTGAATGCGGCTACCGTACTTTAAACAGAGACGCTTTAAACACACTGTAGCGTTTATCAGAGTTTTAAACATTGATTCGACTCCGAGTCAATATTTGCTAACACAGGTCTTTCTTTTATCGCTACTTAAGAGCTTAATTATGGGTTTAATGTTGAAAGAATTGTGTGTCAAACTGATATATTAGGTGATGTGTACTGTTCTATTTAACACCTGTAACGAACAAACTGATAGTTGCGAGATCAAATAATATTAAAAAACTAAATCAAATATTTCAGTATAAGATATAGAAAATATTATTAAATATAACACTTGCTATAATGCGAATAATGGTTCATTCCCCATAATATTTTCATGTTTTTGTCACAGAACAAATCTCCTTTTAAATCATCGCATAATGTTTCAAATGAAAATAATAAATTTTGAAATGCGATTTAATAATTTTGCACATTAACAATGTATTGAATAAGTGTTTATAGTTATATGTCATCTCATGATTTTTAAACTGTTGTGTGAGCCGGTACTAAATCTGTAAAAGTATTGAATAAATATACATTCTCTTGTAGCAATAAGCATTTAACGCATGACTATGACTATGTTGTGTATTGCCTCCACCGCGTGTCACACGTGCACCACACGTGCCTGTATCTTGCAAATATGTTACCCCTACAGGAGAACTTGATAGGTTCGTTAAATCTGCCTTCAGATGGTTGCTTTGAATCCTGGGGCTTGTGGTTGTGTAACCATAGAAACGTGACGTCACGAAGAAGACCTTAATCGAAACCAACCAACGAAGTTTTCTGTACATTTTAGTCCATAACTCAAAAAGGAATACCATACATAAGCCTGATTAGTCAAAATAGTGAAAAATATGTGTTCGTATATTGAAAAATATGACATTTGCATTTATCATGCACGTGCAAGTTTCCCGTGGATAACGCATTAAGCGGGGAATTTTCTTTAGAAGTTTATCAGTACGTTGTCATACAAAACACACAGTGCTTGTTTGCACAACTATTCAATACTGAAGATCAATGTAGATTCATGGTTGAAGAATACAAGATATGTGGTGTAAAAAACGACGTAAAACATATAATTTTTTACTTATTGTATTCTGTATGAGTGCATTTTCGTCATACATTTAATAACGTTGATAGTTTGAAGTTTAATTATGTTTTAAGCGCCTCGCAATACTTTAAACATTTTAATTTAATTTGTCAATCGTGATATTAAACAGTAAAATGTCACTTTACAAACGATAGATATACATACCTGGTGGCCAATTTAAAATCCGTTCAGGTGTACTTTTTCTCAGGTTGTTAACATCAAGTTTGGAAGCCTTGTACCCCACGTCCGTATGGCTGCGCTGTAAGGGACTCGGAGTCCCTCTCTCCCTGCCGTACGTAGAGGACCCTCTCACTGCCAGGTCATTGCGGTCCCCAAGGCGGGACATAGGGTGCTCGATCACCGGAAGGTTCGGGAGCCGTCCAGGGCTAGCCATGGGGCTGGCCGCTGACACCGCGCGCTGTAGTCCCACCGTGGTTGGCATGGTGCTCAATGTCTTGTCAGAAACTTTTATTCCCAGTAGCAAGATTTTTTTGTTTCAGCTGTACACTTATATGGTCTCCAACTTTCGTAATCCTTATCTTTTTACACGAATAGAGATTTTAAAGCTTCCATTTTATGGCAACTACTCTACTGTCTTGGTCCGCGTAAAATCAGCCATACTAAACCAATCGATACCTTTTGAAAACATAATCGAACGAAATGGCAGCTACTGTAGTGTATATCTCAACGTAGTTACCAACGAGTGCGGCATTTATACACAGCTAATACCTCAAATAAATAATTTTATCAAAACAGGGAAGGTAGTTTACGACGCAAAACACATCATCGGTTACACATAAAATATAATGTTTTTTTATTTGTACATATAATGTTATATTTATTAAGGTAATACTGGTAGGACTGTGTGTTTATTCATACAATAAAAAAAAGAAAGAAAAAAAAAGGGTAGCGCATTGCATGTTACTCAGAAATGAACTAATTCAGTGATACCGTTTACTGTATGTTTTAACACATCACTGCCTAATATTGCTGATATTATACGAAAGGATTTCTTCGATAATTTAAATCAATATCGAGATAGTAAAACATTAGAAAACAGAAATATTTTATCACAATCGAGATCGGCATATAAATCAACTATTAGAAATAAAAAATATTGTTTCGATAAAAAGGTCACATCACAATTGGAAGGCGCAAGGTTACACAATGCTAAACTATATTGGAAAATGCTGAAAGATACATGTTGTAGTACAAAGAATAGTTGTAGCAATATAACATTATCACATTTTGAACAATATTTTAAAGCTATAAATAACCCAGACTCACATTTTTATCAAGCAGATGATGATGTTTTATATTTTAACGAAAGATTTTTGAATGGTGAACTACAAGTTATGTTCAATGAACTAGATAATGAAATAACTCATGATGATATTTACAAAGCATGTTCACAACTTAATGCTGATAGATCAGGAGGTCCAGACTATTTGATAAACGAATTTTTTAAACATGGCTTCCCATATATATCAAATTATATTGTAACACTATTTAACAAGATATTTAATATGGGTTATTTCCCTTACAAGTGGACTGAAGGTTATATTATACCAATGTTTAAAAAAGGGGACCCGGATTTCCCAGAAAACTACAGAGGCATTACACTTCTAAGTACTTTTGGAAAACTATTTACCAGAGTCATTAATAACCGATTAAATACCTGGGCTGAAAACTACAACATATACTCTGAAGCCCAAGCTGGTTTTAGAAGAAATATGGGTACAGTAGATAACATTTTCATCATGTCCAGTGTAATAAATCATATTCTAAACCAAAACAAAAAATTGTATGTATGCTTTGTTGACTTTACTAAAGCATTTGATTTATTAGTAAGAGGTAATATTTTTTATAAACTTATACAATACGGCATTCGTGGTAATATGATGAATGTAATACGATCCCTATATAGTAATGTTAACTCACGTATTAAGCACCAAAATTGTTTAAGTAACACATTTACATGTCAGCTAGGCACACGTCAAGGTGACTGTTTATCTCCTTTTATCTTTTCCATGTATATTAATGATCTTGAAGAACATTACATATTGAACGGTGTAAATGGCATTGATGTTGAACACTTAAAACTTATCTTGTTGTTATACGCCGACGATATTGTCATTTTTGCCTTAAACGAAATTGAACTTCAACAATCACTTGATTTACTTCATAATTACTGTACGAGATGGAAGTTAAGCGTTAACGTTAATAAAACTAAAGTTATGATTTTAAGAAAAGCTGGAAGACTGAAAGATTCCCTTAAATTCCTATACGCTGGAAACGAAATTGAAATAGTTAATCAATTCACATATCTTGGTATAACGTTCACTACTGGAGGGTCATTTAATAAAACTTTCGAAATTTTGAACGGTCAGGCACTTAAGGCCCTATTTAAATTGAAGCAGTACTTAATAAAATTTACTGATATTGATGTCAGATCTATAATAGACCTATTTGACAAGCTAATATTAAATTACGGATCAGAAGTATGGGGTTTCTTAAAAAGCGAAAAACTTGAACGTTTACATCTACATTTTTTGAAAAACTTACTAGGTGTTAAATTGAGTACACAAAACGACTTCATATATGGAGAAGTAGGTAGAACATCTCTATATTGTAACAGAATGAACAATATTATTAGATTCTGGTTAAAAGTTGTAACGTCCACGGACAGAAAATTCATTAAATACGCATACAAAATGATGTTAAATGATATGGATTTATTTCCGACAAAAACAAATTGGGCATTACATGTAAAAATATTTCTTGAAAGCATGGGTTTTAATCAAGTATGGTTATTTCAAGGAGTAGGCAATACTGACGCTTTTCTTAAAGTCTTTAAACAAAGAGTTAAAGATTGTTTTATTCAAAATTGGCACGAACGACTAAATCTATCATCACGTGCGAATACATATTCAATATTAGCAGATTTTAAATTCCAGCCCTATCTTGACAATGTCAAAATTAAAAAATTCCGAATAGCATTATGCCACTTACGTGTCTCATCGCACAGATTAGCAATTGAACGAGGTAGATGGAACAAACCACATAAAATACCTAGAGCAGACAGAAAATGCCAATTATGTAATACAATAGAAGATGAGTTTCATTTTATGCTTGAATGTCCACTTTATTACAATGAAAGAAAAGTATATCTAAATAAATATTTTTGGAAACGACCAAACATCCCTAAATTTATTGAACTTTTAAACACCGAAAATGAACGTTTATCAGTAAAACTTGCGACTTTTATTTATAAAGCTTTTCAACTACATGACTCAACATTTTAATATACAACATGTACGTATGCTCTACATTATTACTGTAACTTACTTTTCTCCCAATTATTTTGATCTGTCAACTATTTGTATAATTTAACTATATTACTACCTGCTTTGTTACATCACATGGAACATGACGATTGTTTGTATATTTATTTATGTATTATGATTGTTTGAACTCATGAGCTTATGCTTACTGTTCGAAATAAAGTTCTTCTATACATAAGTTCTTCTATACACAAATACTGGGATTTATTACGGTTATCTGACAAAGAGAGTGTAAAGTCTTTACATTCTTTCAAGCCTGTTTTAGCCTATAAACGACCTAATAAATATACAAAACAGTCCTGTTAGATGTTCAGTGTATAACAGTACCAAATTACATTCATCGGGTAAATGTAAACGACGAGGATTTACGCATTTGGATAATATCAACTTATGTTCTCAATTCAATAGTCGCGTTACTGGTTTAACATATGATTTGCACAATGATGTAGATGTACTTCACGTGATGTTATACATCTTATTACATGTAAAAAATATAATAAACAATATGTCGGACAAACCAATCAAAATGTTTCCCGCAGAATGAATAACCATAGATTTGATATAAGAAACTATTCAATAAATATTGTATCACATGTTGCAACCCATTTCGGGTCTCTAGACAATAATTGTACGTTCTGAGATTTCTCTTTTGTTCCAATAGATGTTGTTCATAACAATCTGGACCGTTTATGTAAATTAAAGACTATGCTTCCTACTGGTCTTAATAACAAAGTGCTGTACGATATATAATACGTTCACATACTTGACATATATTCGATGTTAGCCTATTACTATATTTTTTATTATTTTATAACTAATAGGCTGATGAAAATCAACTGTGATTGATCGTTATATACTATCATGATTATGTGTTCTATATATGTCAGCACACTGCTATTTTACATTTCTTACATTTCATCATTTTTCCGCCAAACGACGTAACGTCATTGTATGACGTCGACGTCACTTCCTTTGTTTATGTTTATTATTTTATTACTACTGAGGAAGGCATCATGCCAAAACGTTTAGTGTATTAAAGTTAAATAAACAAACGTGTTTGTGCGATACTAATTATTATTATGTTTATTCATACGGCATACTTGTTCAATTGTTCTGGACGGGCTTTCTCTCAAAATTGTACAGGATCTACTTACATGTATATAATGTTAACGTCGCGTCAGATGCAAGCATACATTTGAAAACAATAACAAACAAACAAACAGACACCAAATCACTCTAAGCAGGTTACTATTTCCGAGCTATACATAGTACTAATCAAGTTGCCACCAAACGTTACTTAAATTACTAGCTAATTTAAATCACGAACAATATGCTATGCATATCCATATTTACTATAATCATCGAATAATGTACAATAGTTGCCACTTCTTTTGTTCTGAATCATGACGGCATACAGTATTGTTCGCGTACAAATAGTGGATATATCGCTTACCCATTGTGCTTTGGAACATTAAATATACAGACAAAGACTTTCAGAAAGGCGACAATAACTGTATATGAGCTTATCAAACTGTCATGTCGACATTTTTAACACGCATAATATTTATTTGCGTTCTTGTCGATCATAATTGATATAAAAACGTACATACAGACTAT
Source organism: Congeria kusceri (assembly GCA_027627225.1). NCBI lineage: Eukaryota > Metazoa > Mollusca > Bivalvia > Myida > Dreissenidae > Congeria > Congeria kusceri. The sequence goes on along the minus strand of CM051024.1, from coordinate 56,726,084 downwards.
TATTTGCCGTATAATAAACTATTTGCAAAGTAGTTTTAACACATTTAAACACGAGTTAAAAGAGTCCTACATTATTACTCCAATTAAATAGCTCTAAGCCACTACAATGATCTCGGTTGCGACATCGACTATGCATACTTATATATACTCACATGCATTTTGTATTTTAATGCATATATAAATTACAAGACATCATGCACACGATTAACTGCTCAACAAAACCCTTAACCGTCTTCAAGTAAACTTTATTGTAAACTGTATAGTCCGAGCAACAATATGACTTACTGGAACACGAGAACCAATTTAGGTCAAGCTCTTTTTGAGTAGAAAAAAATATATAGAGAAGTAATGTCTGTAGAACTCTCCATTGGTTGTAAATCACTTTTAGAGTACAAAACAGACAATAGGAAGAGGACAGCCTCGGTGAACACCTTGCTTGTTTTCAGTGTTGCATTGGCAACTACTACAAACGTTCTAAGAGCAGTTGGAACAGACGGAGAGAAAGGTTAGCTTTAAACTTTCTTTGTTTGTTTAATATTTTATGACGTCAGTAGGTAAAATGCGCCTCTTCGACTAACATCACTAAATATTTTGATAGGTTAATCAACACTTGCGCGTTATAATATTGGATTTTGATTTGGTAAATTTGGTCAATACACTTTTACCTAAACACCTTAATACTGTAAATATATTTAACTGTGACTTCATTTTATGAGGAGGCAGAATATTTTTCAACACTGCCGAATGACAAACTGTTTTGAATTTCGAACAGTATGAAATTTTATTTAATGTATATAAAATACGCAATTCTATGTTCACATACATAATATATAGATGACAATTCTGGATGAGAGATTATTATTTTGCGATCTGCATATATTAGGTGGCCCGTATTCACAAAGCTAGTTAGTAAAAACTTAAGTAAATTCTTTAAATTCATAAAATTCCTTAAGTCTCTGGCTGTTTCATGTATAGGTCTTTTAACATCAAAATGTTGTAAACTTGTAAATATTTCTTATATGCTTTAGTATTCGTTTAGTATTGCAGTCTTCTTTGTACATAAATCATTGGATTTCACATATAAAATATGATCTGAAATTGACTATTCTGGACCATAAGTTGTTATATATGATAGCCCTGCATGATAAATCTTTATATATAATTAAACAGCCAGATCTACTTGTATTTTATAAAATCTGATAGAATCTCTGTACACCTAGCTACTTGCACGTAGTTAGATGCTAAGCCCAATATTTTGTCAATTTACTTTATATTTTAAAATGCGTTGTATTAAAATCTGAAATACCGTTAACTTTCAGCCAATACCCTGATTCTTAACATATTTCATAGAACCGACATAAAGTTATTTAACTATTAGTAAAACAAATTCCACATGAATAAGTTTGTGGTAAAGTGTGTTTTTCTTTTATGGCATATGAATAAGCAGATACTCCTTATGGAAGCGTCCTGGTGCCAGGTGTAAAAATAAAAATAAATAAAAATGAATCAATATTAACAAACTTATCTAATAATAATAATAATAATAATAATAATAATAATAATATCTTTATTTATAGAAGATAACACATTAAGATAAAACAAGTTACAACATGGTTATCTATTTTACAATGTGGTCTTCTATCTGATAAAAAAGTATATGTCTTAAACAACAACAACAACAACAACAACCACAACAAAAAAACAACAACAACAAAAAACAAAACAAAACAACCCCACACACATACAAATTAGTATTATTACTACACACATGACGGATACACCCAGAATGGAATTAAACAAAAAATATGATAGAAAAGGAATGTGATCGACGGAGTGAAGGACAATTATGTTTGCTCAATTATTAAGCATAAGAAATGTTTTAAATTTATTCTTAAACCCTTGTAACAAATCTATATCTCGAATATAAGAAGGTATATTATTCCACATTTCCATTGCAATATACGAAAAAGTTCTTCTACCGTAGTTCGTATTTATCTTCGGATGAGAAATATTTCTATGGGTGGTGGACCTCAATGTGTAGCAAGTGTTGTTAGTAAAGTGTAGGCTATTTTGTAGGTAAGAAAGAGGGTGACCATGCAAGCACTTATGTACAGTAACAGCTGTAAGATATTTACATCGATCTACAAAAGGTAGCCATTCTTACTCTTGTAAAAGTGCCAATGAAGGGGTTAGAGAAGGTTTTCGAAGAATTATTTTAGCACAACGCTTTTGAAGAACGGATATTTTGGAGATATTAGATTTACTACTTGCACTCCAAATAACACAACAGTAATCTATAATTGATAATATGTGGGAGTTGAAATAAAGTTGTTTCATCTCCTTATTTAAGAAATTGTTGATTCTTTTGAGAAGTGCTATTTAAGCTTTCATTCTTTTGCAAACAAAATTTATGTGATCATTCCAGTTAAGATGTTGATCAATATAGACACCAAGAACCATTTGAGATTTAACTTGTTCCAGGTGGGTGTTGTATATTAGTATGTTTAATTGATCTAAATGTTTTAATTTATGAGGAGAACCAATTACCATACATTTTGACTTTGATGGATGAATGAGCATATTATTTGCTTCACACCATTCAATCACGGTATTGATGTCTGCCTGTAATTTTGTTTGAAGACATATCGTGTTGTTACCAACTGCATACAAGGTCGAATCATCGGCATATAAATCTATAGACGAATGAAGAAGACGAGAACCGATGTCACTAATGTAAATGACGAATAAGAGGGGACCTAATATTGACCCCTGCGGATCGCCACAAGTAACATAATTAAATGAAGACTGATTGCTTCCCATTTTCACACACTGCTTCCTGTTAGATAAATATGAATCCATAAGCATACGAGTGGCGTCTGAGAAATGATAAAGGCGCAATTTATGAAGAAGAATCTCGTGATCTACCAAGTAAAATGCCTTCCTGAGATCTAAAAATACAGAACCAATAATACTACCAGAATCAATTTCTTTAGACCAAGCATCTATCAGCCTGAGAAGTGCGGTTTGACAAGAATGGTGTTCGCAAAATCCAGATTGATGCACATGAAGAAGTTTCCAATGATCTAAGAAGCTCTTTAAACAATTTGCAGCATGTCTCTCAAATATTTTTGAGATAGTAGGTAGAATCGAGATTGGTCTGTAATTGTTGGGATCATCTACATCAGCTCCTTTGTGGATTGGAATAATATATGCAGTTTTAAGATTGTCTGGGAATTGACCTGTTGATATACTATTGTTTATTATTGAGGTAATTGGTATAATAATATGTTCTCCACAGAACTTAAGTATTTTGGGGCTTATCCCGTCCATTCCAGGTGCCTTATTTATGTCAAGATTGTCAATTATTGTCTTTACTTCATATGCAGATATGTATTCTATATTAAAGAATGTGTTTTCAAGTTTTACATCAAGTAAATGTTTTAAACGGTCATTAAATGAAGAGTTCTATTTCAACTTTTTCACAATTTTAGAAACATTAATGACATGGTCATTAAAAGTATGCAAAATCTCATTAGCGTCATTTATTGAATTGCCTTCGTATTGTAAGCTAGCAGGTAATTGTAAACACGATTTATTACAAGTGAGTGATTATATATTAATCCACAGGAACTTTGATGATTTATTTTGTTTAACAGCGTTGTTATAAAATTCAGCTTTATGTTTTGAAATGAGATGTGTAACTTGATTTCTTTTAGCTTTATATTCTATCCACCGTTGAGAGTATTTAAGATGATCACGATCCCTAATTGACAACTTAATATCCTCTGTGAACCAACCAGGAAGAGCTTCAGAT